>ML318084.1:0-24182 GCA_005239505.1 Nicotiana paniculata
AACTACAAAGTAATGAAGAAAATATGTACAAATCGATGTTTTGCCGTCCGTATCCTCTCTAATATCCTTTATCCCTCTTGTAGTTGTGTTTTAGGAGTCTATTTATAAGTTTAGGACAAACCCTAAACGTGTAGGAGACTTCTATTTCAATTGGGAAACACTTAAACCCGTCAAAACTCGGTTTTTCGCCGAACTGGGGACCCTGGCGTTTGGACCCAAAGGCCTGGCTAACGCCAGGCNAATTTAGTCTCGCATCACCCATCCACAAGACTACTAAACTTGCTCATGACTCGTAACACCTATGAACTAGGGATCTAATACCAATTTGTCATGACCCAAAACCAAGCCAGTCATGATAGCACCTAAGACACTTGTTAGGCAAGCCAAAAATAACAATAATAACCCATAACAACAGAAAAAGACAGAAATAACATGAGTCTGAAACCTTAATATAACACAATATCGCTAATACATGGTAAATACCTTAGAAACTAGTAAATAGGGAGTCATGAGCTCTTGTACAGAAATAAAAGTCTAAAATGACCAAGTACAAAACTGTTTGAAATAAAGGCAACAGTACATAAGAAAAGAGACGTCAAGACTACAGTCGAGAATGCAGTTTTACCTCATCTCTCGATGATCAGCTCTGCTACAAGTTTAGTTTGTGTAATTGATTAAATATCGAGCCTTTACAAAAACAACGACAACAACAAACCCAGTATGATCCCAACAGGTGGGGTCTGGGGAGGGTAGTCTGTACGCAGACCTTACCCCTACCTAATGCAGGTAAAGAGGATGTTTCCAATAGACCCTCTGCTCAGGAAGGGAAAAAAGAAGAAGAGGAAAGCAAGGAAGGAAGAAAGAAGGAATAGAAAAGAAAAAAGGAGAGATAAAGGATAAGTAGTACCAAATAATAGCAACGGGGAATACAATACCTTAGGCGGAAAAAAACCCCTAACGTAATAAAAATTTAAGAATATGAAGAGACATGCATGCTACTAAGACTATCGGTGAACAACTAAAAACTACCCATTAACCTTATACCTTAATCCTCGACCTCCATGCCCTCCTATCAAGGGTCATGTCCTCAGTGAGCTGAAGCAGCGCCATGTCTTGTCTAATCACCTCTCCCCAGTACTTCTTAGGCCTACCTCGACCTCTTCTCAAACTCTCCATGGACAACCTCTCACACAACCTGACAGGAGCATCAATGCTTCTTCCCTTAACATGTCTAAACCATCTCAGCCTCGACTCTCGCATCTTGTCCTCCAGGGAGGCTACTCCCACTCTGTCCCGGATAGCTTCATTCTTAATCCTATCCCTCCTAGTACACCCATACATCCATCTCAACATTCTCATATCTGCTACTTCATCTTCTACACGTGGAAATTCTTGACTGGCCAACACTCAACCCCATACAGCATAGCCGGTCGAACCACCACTCGAAAAAACTTACCCTTAAGTCTTGGTGGCACATTCTTATCACATAAAACATCGGAAGTGAGCCTCCACTTCGTCCATATGGCTCCGATGCGATGTGCGACATCTTCATCAATCTCCCCATAACCCTGGATAATAGATTCGAGATACTTAAAACTCGCTATCTTGGGGATAACTTGAGAATAAAGCTTAACCTCTACGTCTGCATCATGGGTCCCGTCACTGAATTTGCACTACAAGTATTCTCTCTTGTTTCTACTCAGTGTGAAAGCTTTAGACTCTAAGGTCTTTCTCCAAACCTCCAACCTCGCGTTAACTCCGCTTCGTGTCTCGTCAATCAACACTATATCATCGGCAAATAAAATGCACCAAGGCACCTTCCCTTAGATGTGTCGTGACAGTACATCCATCGCCAAGGAAAATAAAAATGGGCTAAGAGTCGATCCCTGTGCAACCCCATCTCCACAGGAAATTATCTGAGTCACCACCCACAATCCTCACCCGAGTCTTCGCATCATCATACATATCCTTAATTACCCTAATGTACGCTACCGGAATGCCGCTAACCTCCAAACACCTCCACAAGACCTCCCTCGAGACTTTATCGTACGGTTTCTCAAGGTCAATAAACACTATATGCAAATCCTTATTCCTTTCCCTGTACTGCTCCACTAATCTCCTTACCAAATGAATCACTTCCGTAGTCGAACGCCCCGCCATGAATCCAAACTGATTCTCAGAAATAGACACGCACCTCCTCATCCTGGCCTCCACCACCCTCTCCCAAACTTCCATAGTGCGACTCAACAACTTGATACCCCTATAATTGTTGAAATTTTGGATACCACCCTTGTTCTTGTAAAGCGGAACCATCATACTCCACCTTCATTATTCGGGAATCTTCTTCTTAAAAATAACATTAAACAGCCCAGTGAGTCACTCCAAACCTGCCCGCCCCGTGCTCTTCCAGAATTCCACTGGGACTTCGTTTGGCCCTGTCGCTCTTCCCCTACACATCTTACGCATTTCCCCTTCCACCTCCTCTATCGTAATCCGCCTACAGTACCCAAAATCCCGCCGAATCTCGGAGTGCTTCAACTCACCCAACCCAATGCATCTATCCCCTCCTCGTTCAACAGTTTATGGAAGTATGTCTGATATTTTCTCCTAATAAGTGCCTCGTCCATCAACACTTTTCCATCATCGTCCTTGATGCACTTGACTTGGTCTAAATTGCGGGCTTTCCTCTTTATTATCTTGGCCAACCGGTACAACTTCTTGTCCTCGCCTTTGTCCCCGAGATCCTCATACAAACGAGCAAACACCGTGTTCTTAGCTGTCGTAACTGCTAACTTCGCCTTTTTCTTTGCCTTTCTGTAACACTCGCGATAATTCCTTTTTTCCTCCTCGTTTGTACTCTCCACTAGCTTCAAATAAGCATCTTTCTTAGATTCTACTTTAACTTGAACCTCTCTATTCCACTACCAGTCCCCTTTATGACCCCCAGGAGAGCCCTTCGTGACCCCTAAGACCTATCTAGTTGCTTCCCTTATGCAATTCACAGTCGTGAACCACATACTAGACGCGTCCCCCTGCTCATCCACGCCCTCATAGACAACAACTTCTCCCCTAACTCCTGAGCTTTTTCCTTGTTCAAGTTACCCCACTTGATCTTAGGTTGCCTGCACACCGCACTCTTCCTCATACTCCTCTTGATCTCCAAGTCCATAACTAGGAGCCTATGCAAGGTCGTGAGGTGCTCACTTAGGATGAACTTGTAGTCAGTGCACATACCTTTATCGCATTTCCTGCAGAGAAGATAATCAATCTGAGTCTTGCCCATTGGATTCCAGAAAGTGACCAGGTGCTCTTCCCTCTTCGAAAAACTCGAGTTAGCTATAACCAAATCAAAAGCTCTAGCAAACTCCAACAGTGAATTACCTCCCTCATTCCTATCCCCAAAGTTGAACCCGCCATGCACATCATCATAACCCCTAGCACTAGCCCCAATATGACCATTGGAATCTCCGTCAATGAACAACTTCTTTGTATGCGGGATACTACGTACCATCTCGTCCAAATCCTCCCAGAATTGCTTCTTGATCTCCTGGTCCAAACCTACCTGAGGAGCGTATGCACTAATCACGTTTACAGTAAACCCACCAACTACCAGTTTAATACTCATCAACATATCATTTACCCTCCTAACCTCGACCACGAGCTCCCTGAGGTCCCTGTCAACTGAAATACCTACCTTATTCTTACCCCAGCACTTCCTGAGTACCATAGTTTAAACCCGTCTACATATCGTGCCCTAGTACCCTTCCATCTAGTCTCCTGAACACACGCTATGTTTATCTTCCTCTTCTAAAGAATCTTACCTAACTCTATAAACTTCCCCGTCAACGTCCCAATGTTCCAAGACCCAACTCTCAGCCTAGAGGCTTTCTTACCCCCTTCCCACCCCTGGACCCCACCCCCAGCCCCACCCGAGGACATGACCTTACTCTCACATCGTTCCTTATTCCACTATAAGCAAAAGGTATCAGGTAAACACTACTACTAAGAAAGTAACGGGAATGAAGGACTACAAGCTACGAACCTGAGAGCTAAAAATAACTCAAACGAGCTACTATGAGAACAGTAATGCGAGCAAGAACTAGAACAATGAATCTACCACGTCTAAGAAACTACCCCTACGCAATCACATAATTAAAATGGATAGATGAAACCTTAAGCTTAAAACACTAGTAGACAAGATAAATCAATCCAATTAAAATTTCAGGCAAAGCAAAAGTAAATAGATGTGTGCAAATATAATTCAAGAAAGATGGAACCTGGATCACAGTCGGGGATGTTTGGAAGTGCTTCTAAATCCACTGAATGCGCAACCAAACCCTTTTCTCGGCAAGAAGGATATCAAAAAATAGAGTCCCAATTTCACATAATAATCTGACGAAGGGTTCTTTATTTTTCTGGCCAAATGCAATTCATATGTGAAAACCAAGCCAACCACAGAATTTGTTAATTGCAGAGAGAATTGAGTTCCTCGATCAAGGGTGTGTTAGATCAAAGAATTGAACTCTGTTTCTGGGTGTAAACTGCAAACGTGGCAAATAATCTTTAAATTCCAGGTATCGCATTTGTTATGCCTTACTCGCAATATCGAAGAAAGATTTGGGCTGGATAAGGTCGTATTTGCGACCATTTGGTCGCATTTATGGAAGGGACAGACTTCGCAAATGCAAAGTCAGTGTCGCATTTGCGACATTTCCTGGGTTGTCAGGCGCCACATTTGTGAGTCAATGTTCACATTTGTGAGGGTTCGCAATTGCGAATCCAGGGTCGCAATTGCGACTCCTGCACCTGAATATAAGGGCTGAACACACAGGACTTAGTCTCATTTTCATAGTTTAGAACCCTATATTCAGTAGGATGCGATTGTGAGGAGAGATTTTCACCTATAATTATTGGGTAAGTGGTTTTGATCAATTTTCAATTATATTACATGATTATTTGTGAGATTTAATCTCTAATCCGTGGAATTGGAAGAGAATTTTTGGGAAATTTTGTCTATGTTTTAAAAAATAAAAATTCGACATTGGAGAGTCGAATTGGATTTGGATTTGAAAACAAAGCACATATATGGACTCGTAGGGTTATGTGTTTGAGATCAACCCTTGAACTCGTGTTTTGACCGGACAAGCTCGGAGTTGACTTTTGGAAATTGTGTAAAGATCTTAGCTTTATTTAATCAAAATTAGATGATATTAAGTCATTTTTGGTTAGTTTTGAGCCATGCGGAGGCGAATTTTAAGGGAAAAGCCATTTTTGAGTGTTGATTTGGCATTGTTGAGATAAGTATCTTGCCTAGATTTGTGTGAGGGAACCACCTCTTAGGATTAGGTTGGATTGTACTATTTGAATTATGTGGAAGACGTGAACATGAGGTGCCCAGTGTATACTTGGGCTTATATGTGAAAATTGACCGGTTTAGACTCTTATGTTACTTATAGGCATTTAATTGAAGGTGTTATTATTTGTTTCTATCTTTCGTAGTCAAGTTTATTCTTACATTCTTTAATTGAAGTTGTCATTACATGTTCTATTTTTTATTGTCGATGTTACTCTTATATGCATTTAGTAGTTGTTGTTATTACATGTTATTTCTTTCATTGTTGAATTATTATCATGCATTTAGTAGTAGTTGTTATTTCATGATATCTCTTTATTATTTATCTTATAATATGCATTTGAATTGAAGTTTTCATTTCATGGAAATACCTTCATTGTTGAGTTTATTAAAGTTGTAGATATTGAGACATATTAACACGTTATGTGGTTGAAGTTGTTGATTATTGAAATATCTTTCCTTGTTGGGTTATTTTCCGTTCATTTTGTTGTTACTGAGATTTTTATACATATTGTGATTGAGCCATGGGCTATGTGTTGCGGTGATATTAGTATTGTTGATTTTGGCAATGTTGTGACATATGGGAACGTGTGGTACGAGTTGATTATTGTGTTGTGATATTGATGAGCATGCGGCGGTATAAGAGTGGTGTATTGATAGGCATGCGGAGAGATAAGGTGAGATTTATGCGCGTGTTACTAGTAAGGGAATTACTTGAAGCCACGCAGCGAGCTAAGGGGGCTAAAGCGTGTGAAGCTATTTCGAAAAAAAAATATTTTTAAAAATAAATGCAAGGCTCACGCGGCGATGTAAGAAAATTTGTGATTGTGACTTGTAAAATGTGAATATGAGGTGTGGTACTTCGCTGTGATTCTTGTTATACATTCTATGTTGGAAAGGCTTGTTGATTTGAACGGTTATTGTTTTGTTTTCCTTACCTCATTCCATTCGTATTTTGATTGTAATTGGTTACTTGTTGTCTTTATCATATGTACCCTCTTTGTTGTCATTTGTTGCTTTTATTTTCGTTGTTAGCCTTTTATTGATAAATTGATTTATTATCATTTATTGCCTTTACTTTCCTGTCGTTAGATCATGTTAATATTCTGCACAGGTTCCTATTTCTAGTAGGTGTCTTGACCTGACCTCGTCACTACTCTACCGAGGTTAGACTTGATACTTACTGGGTACCATTAGTGTACTCATGCTACGCTTCTGCATATTTTTGTGCAGATCCATGTACTTCTGCACATGTCGGACGCTAGTGAGTTGATACAGCCAATTCAAAGACTTCAAGTTATACCTGCTTGACGCTCGCAGGCCTCGGAGTCACCTTCTGATATTTTCTTCACAATTGTTTATCTTCATAGCAAAACAGTATTATATTTAGAGATTCCTAGTGTACTTCGTTAGAACTTATGACTCTATACCATAGGTTATGAGGATTATATGATTGTTTTCTGTTTTGGTTTTATTATGATATTTATCAGTTTGATTTAATATCATGGTCGTTATTTATGCTAATTCTCAATGTATGTTAAACTTACCTAGTCTTAATGACTATGTGCCATCACAATTTTTTAAGGTGGGATTTTGGGGTCAAGACATCATGCCACCTAGTTCTTAGGGGATTGTACTGTATTGGTCGTGTTTCAACTGTGTTATGACTATAGTAGATATTGTTACCGTTTTGGAACTATTATGTCTTTTACTATCACGTAACACTGTTAATTAAAGAAATTTAGATTATGTTTTGTGATTGTGAGTTGGCTTGCTTAGCAAATACAGATAGGCGTCATCACGACTTAAGGAAAAATTTAGGGTCATGACATGGCCATGTCTGCATTCATGCGTAGGTTCTAGTATTCTTACTGCGTATTCGTATATAATCATGAATTTTATAGATTTATCACATGAGTATTATTGGTGATTTTTGCCACTATCTCTGAGGGTAGTCGTGATACTTAGTACATGTGGTCGGTTGTACTCGCACTATATTTTGCACTTAATTGTGACGATTCAGGCGTGAGACCTACTTGAGTGTTGAGTGCGGTTGCTGTTACTTTTGAGAGACGAGGTAGAGCTGCACTCCGATCGTAGTTCTTAGCATCTCTTTCAATTTCTATTACTGTTATTGTTTCAAACACTATATTGTATTATCGGATTTGTTTTTTTATAGTAGAGCTCATGATTCTGTTTTACCAGTTCTGGGAGATTTATGTATTAACACGGTCTTTATCTATGGTTATATGACTCTCAGACTTATATGTATTTTGTAAATTGTTATTCTGTTTCGTTATTGCTTTATGTTTGGCTTGCCTAGCAAGTGGATTTGGCGACATCACGATTGGTGATGATTTTGGATCGTGACAGTCATGTTGATGTAAAGTCTGAGTCTTCATCATGCATTGACTTTCTAGAATCATGTAGAAGTATTCTTGTAAAAGCTATTTGATATATATCACTTTTATATGCAGATTTGGTGCATTGATTTATGCTTCTAGCCAAGTTATTTGAGAAGGCATGCTTATTATCTTTTACTTTAATTGTGCACCTTATTATTCATATATGTTATTTCCTAGTTGTTGCTCTATTATTTTGTATGCTTATAAACTGCACAAGTATGAAAAGTGAGTATCTTTTGTCAACACCTCATCGCTGCTTTGTGGAGGTTAAAATTTGATACTTACTGAATATATATTTGTTATTATACTTATAATATACTTCTGCATATTATACATATTCTGATATTGATATAGTGATACTCAGGAGAGAGTTTAGGAGCTACTCAAAGATTGCCCTGCTTGATCGATCTGTAGTGCCTCAGAGTCACCTTTTATTATTACTATTATTATTATTATTATTATTATTATTATTATTATTTATTCCTATCTTTTTTTCGAACAATATTTCTGTTGAGACAATTGTATTATTTTATTTAGTTGCTCATATCTTGTATTACCAATTCCCAAGGATTGTATGTGGTATTCTGCTCTTGTACTTTGTCATTTCAGATTTATTACTATCTGTCTATGATTTTAACGGAGTTTGGTATTGAAACCTATTTTAGCATGTTAGATCTTTGTTATTTTATATGTTTAGTTCACTTAGCCGGTATATTAGGCGTCATTATGATCCCGATGAAATTTTAAGTCATGACATATCGAGTACTAGCTACACCCCTCTTTTTGGGTATAAAAGGTCTAGTGTTAGGATTAGATAAATTTTATCAACGTGGACCTGTGTTATGTATAGATTTACTTTTTTTCCCAAACCCAACTCTATAGTAACTTTATTCATATTTCTTATTAAAATTTGATGTGTTTAGTATAATAAAAGTTTGTCTTTATGATTTGGTTATCAGAAAATATTTTCCTTCAAATGGGGAAACCTTCCCTCTTAGACGAATATTAGTTTTTTTTTATAATTATCTTAATTTTTTATTTCATATTATTTGCTCTAATTAACAATTAAATATTATATTAGTTTTTAGTATTTAACAATTTCATCAAGTACACTCTTCGACTATGCTCCTCTTCTTCTTGGGCTCAATCAGAGTTTAATATATAGACTTCCACTCTCTCCACGTGCACGTTGTGCAGAAAGTTCATTCATTCCAAATTTTCATAAAATGGTCAGCAGCTTTAGAAGAATATTAGTTTCGTCTAATGACCTGTTTGTCAAGCTCTTTTGGGTCAATAATTTTTTTTATTGGCCAAAAGTATTGAAGTGTTTGGCCGAAAGTACTTTTGGCTAAAAATTAAAGTGTTTGGCCAAGCTTTTAGACGGAACACAAGTGTTTTTGAGGAGAAGCAGAAGCAGTTTTTGAAAAGCAGAAAAAAATAATTTCTCTCCAAAAGCACTTTTATGAGAAACACTTTTGAGAAAAATACACTTAAAAGCAGTTTTCAAAAACTTGGCCAAACATTAATTACTGGTCAAAAGTGCTTTTGAAATTAATTAGTCAAACACAACTCATTTCTCACCAAAAACATTTTTTTGAAAAGTATTGTGAGAAAAGTATTTTTCAAAATAAACTGATTTTAGAAGCTTGACCAAACATGCTATAAGTGTAACCCACAGACAAGGCTAGCTTTTATGCAAAAATTTATCCGCACTATGTACTTATATTAAATTAAATCAATTTATCATGATTAAGTAATTTTATTAGGTAAAAGTATGTATTAGTTAATTATGATTAAGTGAAATGAGTTTATTTACAAATAAATATTCCCTCTGTTTCAATTTATGTGAACTTATTTCCTTTTCAGGCCGTGCCAAAAAGAATAATTTCTTTTCCTATTTGAAAATAATTTATATTTATGCAATGATTTATAGCCACACAAAATATATGTGTCTCATTCTACACCACAAGTTCAAAAGTCTTCTATCTTTCTTAAATTATGTGATTAATTAAATAAGTTCACATAAATAAAACGAAAAAAATATCATACATTTATTAGTTTGATGTAAACATCCAGTGCAGTGCGAAAAAAATTGTATCCGTAGCAAAGGCAAGCCAAGAAGCTAGTTTTAGGGGAATAAAAGATGGGAGGTATTTCCAAAGTAGCTGGGACATCAGTACAGTCGTAGCTCGTGGGTCAATAAAATGGTTAGTTTTAGGATCAGGTAAAGGAGTATTATAGTTGTACTCTATACAAGTAGTTGGTGTTCAATAAATTTTAAAATAGGATCTCACAAAAAAATAAAAATCGACTTGATGATTCATTCTTTATTTAGTATGATCTAATATAAACTTGAAAATCTATTTAATTCGATTTAATACTTATAAAAATAAGTTGAACTAAACTGAAATAAACATGTGACAGCTCTATTGTTTGTATGTCTACAACAACAACAATAACAATAACCCAGTATAATCTCACAAGTGGAGTATGGAGATGGTAGGATGTACGCAGCCTTACCCCTATCCTGAGAGGACAGAGAGACTATTTCCGATATTATTTGTATGTCTGTTAATCATATACAACAACCACCCAATATAATCCCACAAGTGGGATCTGGGGAGGGTAGGATGTGCACAGCCTTACCCCTACCCTGGAGGGGCAGGTAGATTGTTTCTGATAGACCCTCGGCTAAAGAAGGTGAAGGAAGCCCTGATATCAAGTAATAGCAAGACAAATAATTAGAAAACTAAATCGAAGGTAGCAATAGAGAATATGAAAGGGGTACAGATAACAAGTAATAGCAAGACAATATAATTAGAGAAATAAATCCACGGCAGGATACGAGAATATGAACGAAGTAATGCTAGCAAACTACGGAATTACCGATGGCAAGTAGTAACGGAACAAGACATGCGAATATATAAGGGAAAAAAGGGTACCATACTAGCACTAATATTATAGAACTAGA
The DNA here is from genome assembly GCA_005239505.1 of Nicotiana paniculata. Lineage (NCBI taxonomy): Eukaryota > Viridiplantae > Streptophyta > Magnoliopsida > Solanales > Solanaceae > Nicotiana > Nicotiana paniculata. The sequence continues at coordinate 10,730 of ML318084.1, forward strand.
GAAGGCAAAAGGAAACACACGATTACCTACTAACCTTCTACCCTAATCTTCAACTTCCACACCATTCTATCTAGGGTCATATCCTCGGTCAGCTCAAGCTACTCCATGTCCCGCTGATCACCTCTCCCCAAGACTTGTTTGGCCTACCTCTACCCCTTCTCTCACCTCCCAAGGCCAACCTCGCACATCTCCTGACTGGGGCATATGTGCTTCTCCTCTTAACATGCCCGAACTATCTCAACCTTGCCTCACGCATCTTTGCCTCCACAGGGGCCACTCCCACCTTGTCCCGAATAACTTCATTCCTAATTTTGTCCAACCTAGTATGCCCACACATCCATCTCAACATCCTCATTTTCACTACTTTCTTCTTCTGGACATGAGACTTTTTGACTGGCCAACATTCTGCCCCATACAACATAGTCGGTCTAACTACTACCTTGTAGAGCTTACCCTTGAGTCTCAACGGCACATTCTTATCACACAAGACACCGGAAGCGAGCCTCCACTTCATCCACCCTGCTCCGATACGGTGTGTGACATCCTCATCTATCTCCCCATTCTTTTGAATTATAGATCCCAGATACTTGAAACTGTCTCTCCTGGGAATGACTTGCGTATCGAGTCTCACATCCCCGTCCGTCTCCTGGGTAACACCATGAACTTGCACTTCAAGTATTCTGTCTTGGTCCTGCTCAACTTTAAACCCTTAGACTAGAGTATGTCTCCAGACCTCCAGCCTCTCGTTAACGCCACCTCGCGTCTCATCAATTAGGACTATGTCATCCCCAAATAACAAGCACCAAGGTACCTCCCCTTGAATGTGACGCGTCAAAGAATCCATCGACAGGGAAAACAAAAACGGGCTAAGTGTTGATCCTTGATGCAACCCCATCTCAACCGGAAAGTAGTCAGAGTCTCCTCCTACTATCCTAACCCATGTTTTAGCCCCATCATACATGTCCTGAATGGCTCTAATATACGCTACAGGAACTCCTCTAGCCTCCAAACATCTCCATAGAACCTTTCTCGGGACTTTGTCGTACGTTTTCTCCGGGTCAATGAACACCATATGCAAATCCTTCTTCACCACCCTATACTGCTCTGCCAATCTCCTCGCAATTTGAATGGCCTCAGTAGTCGACCGTCCCGCCATGAAACCAAACTGGTTCTCGGAAATGGACACACACCTCCTCCACCTCCCTTCAGTCACTCTCTCCCACACTTTCATCGTATGGCTTAACAACTTGATACCCCTATAGTTGTTGCAGTTTTGGACATCCTCCTTGTTCTTGTACAACGGGATCATCATACTCCGCCTCCACTCTTCGGACATCTTCTTTGTCCTAAAAATGACGTTAAGCAACCTAGCAAGACATTCCACGCCCTCCTTACCCACGCTCTTCCAAAATTCCACCGGGATCTCGTCTGGCCCAGTCGCTCTACCCCTACTCATCCTGCGTATAGCCCCTACAACTTCCCCTGCTCGTATGCGTCTACAATACCCAAAATCTCGATGCCGCTCCGAGTACTCCAACTCCCCCAGCACAATGCCCCTATCTCCCTCTTCATTCAAGAGTTTATGGAAGTAAGACTGTCATCTCTGCCTAATTTGTGCCCCCTCCAATAAAACTCTTCCCTCCCTGTCTTTTATGCATCTCACTTGGTCCAGATCCCGGGCCTTCCGCTCTCTCAACTTCACTAACATGTACAACTTCTTGTCCCCGCCTTTATCCCCAATTTCTTCATATAAATGACTAAACGCCGCAGTCTAAGCTGCAGTAACCGCCAACTTCGCCTCCTTCCTAGCCTTCTTGTACCCCTCCCTGTTAGCACTCTTCTGTCCCTCGTCTATACTCTCTACTAGCTTCAAATATGCCGTTTTCTTGGCTTCCACTTTTTCTTGCACCTCTTTATTCCACCACCAGTCCCTTTTATGGCCACCACAGAAAACCTTAGAGGCCCCTAACACCTCTCTCGCCGCCTTTCTAATACAATTTGCTGTCACAGACCACGTACAACTCGCGTCCCCGCTACTCCTCCAGGCTCCCATAGCCAGCAACTTCTTCCCAACTTTTGGGCCTTGTCCTTGGTCAATGCACCCCACCTGACCCTAGGTATACCAGACATAGCCTTCTTCTTCCTCGCCCACCATGTCTGTCAATCATATTTGATTCTATTTTCGCTTTCCGCCTTTTGGCTAAAATTTAAATCAATTGGATTCTTCAATAGCCTCAACATTTCCTTTAATTAATATTCCTACTGTTTCATGAGAATTGAGCACTGGGTTTTAGATTATAAATGAAAAGAAGACTTTTGAAATTTCTGATTTAAATATGCCATGAGATTTTTGTAGCTATAAAGACATATCATTGAGGATCAGTTAAAAAAATTAAAATTAAATTATTATTATTATTATTATTATTATTATTATTATTATTTTTGAACGGTAAAAACATATGTATCGCATAAAATAAGACCGAGTGGGTACAGCCATGCATATTTTATCTCTTCTCAATGACTAAGCAGAATTGAACACGTTATAGATGTTGAAATGAATGAATTAGTGGTTTTATTTGTAATAATGTTAATTACAGATTGTCGTGTAAATTGAAGTTCTCTGTTTATTATTACACTTTCTATATCTAAACGTGCAGATATAATTACATTTTTGGTGTCACATGAATATTTATAACTAATTTGGTCATCATAATTATCGAATTAGCAAATGAAGTAAGTTTATTTCATAAATTTCAACTAAGCTAAAATACTGGTCATAAAACCGAATGAAATAACTACTTTGCGTGCCTAATGCATCGTAGAATTAAAAGTATTTCTGGTTGCTTTTACTGCATCCGTATTTCTTTCCAGCTTGTTTGGACGGTTGTTACGTATCGTTTCATAACATATCGTATCGTATTGTATTATATGATGAATATAATATTTGGATATATTGTATCGTTTGTCATCGTTTTATGATATCATACATCAATAATATGAAGAATAAACTTATAAATTATAAAGAAAAATTATAATGCAAGGTAGAATTATTATATAATAAGATAGGGGAAATGATAAAATAATATTATTTATCAATATGAAGGGCGAGATAAGAGGGAAAAAAAAAAGATAATGACTGTGACCGGCCATACCAAATCGGTCTATACGTAAAGCGACACTTTTCGTCTTTACGTAACGTCAGATTTAACGATGTGATACAATAAAATTTAAGTAACAATCAAAACAAATATTATATTTAAAGTAGCAATACGATGCAGTATGATAGGTAACAACCATCCAACAAGCTGTTCATCAGTTTGGTAATAGGAAAATTTTGAAATTTCAATAACGTAGAGTAGCCAAAAAGTACTTTGTGTAATAAGGGAAGAAGAGGTCCAAGTTATCCCGGCACTTCGCGAAATAGTTTACTCATCCATTAAAAATTAAGGTCAATCTAACGTCTAACGTTACCAAAATCACACATATTTGCCCTTATCCGAGATGAAAAATTAGTAGAATCTAATTAACGTCTAAAATCTTTAATTAGCACTTGACTCTGCCACGTGTCTAATGTTTATCTTAACCCATCCTTGTCTTTACCACAACCCTCATCATTCCATTGTTAACACCACTTTACTCATCGTTTCCATAAAAATTCCAAATCCCAAAATCACCAAAATTACTGATTTTGGGCCAATATATGACCGTTATATTTTTTAAAATTTTTAAATATTACCCCAAACTTTTATAGTTTGTAAAAGAGCTCACATTTATTACGACCAACAAAACTATATCTGCTCATTTGCCTCTCATTAAACTCACGTGTTTGTTTTACTCTCTGTAAACATAAGAGATGACTTCCTATGTATAATATGAGTAATAACTTCCTATGTGTTATCATCTTTCTTACTGATTACCTTATCTTTTGTATATCTTTTCAGTTGAAAAATTATCTTTTCATTTGGGAAATGCATGCTCGTCGTGAAGAGATTGTTCGTATAATGTAGGAAAATTATATTACAGAATAGCTAGTTACGATTATTTTTTTGGGACTGATGGATCTTGTATTGCAATTTGACGAATTGTAGCAGCTAGTAATTGTGTTTGTTATTACCAGTTACTATTAAAATATCAGGTTATGATTTTAGGAAAGTTTATTATATAGTTCATTATAAAAATAATAATTTTGTACCAAATTTATTTATGTTCAAGATTATGGTTTGCGATAATGATAATGAATGATATTGATGAAGGTTCTGCATACACAAGATAGCAAGTTTGTTTGTTTGGTACTATTGGATATTTGTGATAATTTTCAGAACTTGTGGGTATAAATCATGTTTCATGTTTTTTCAAATAAAAAGTGAAATATGTTTTGAAAAATCATGTCCAAACACATTTTCATCTTCACACCAAACTTCATCCAAATTAAATTTTTTAAAATAAATTTGAAAATTTATGACCAAACGCTACCTAACTCGTCAAGAGACTTAGTTAATACACTTCGTGTATGTCATGGGTTTAAGTTAAGCCACGCATTAGACACGTGACTTATTTTTGGTGTTAATTATTTCAAATTGATCCCAACTTTTAACGAGAGCAATATCAAATCATTATGCAAAGTATGAAGACAAATTTAGATTTTTTTCCTAAAAATAATTTAAAAATTGATTAATAAAAATAGTAAAACAAAAAATTTCATTAAGTGAAATAGTAAGGCAAGTTTCATGAGAAGTTCTTCATTTTAAGTGTGAAAACTTTTTCACCGTTGTCAAAATTATACGTTTCCATTGTATATAAGCTGAAGTCAAACAAATCTCAGAGCGTGTTTGATTAAGCTTATAAATTGGTCAAATTCGTTTATAAGTATTTTTCAGTTTATTTATATATTTAATAAAATTAAAAGTGCTTATAAGTCAAAAGTCATAAGCTGGTCACCATTTATTTATAAATTTTTAGCTTATAAGCACTTTAAGTTTGACCAAGATTTTTACTATATCCTTAAAATATTTTTATTTAGATAAAAAGAAAAAACTCTTACATCGATACTCACTGCCTCAAGTATTGTTTCAACCTAAACTCTCCGCTTCTTCAAGTCTTGAATTCTCGTTGATTATTTAAGATAAGTAAATTCTTTATTCCTTTGCATATTTGTATCTATGTGATTGTGTATTAATTTTTGAATTGTATGTATTAAATGGAGACATATCAAAATTTTTGGTGTATTGCTTTCTAAGTGTTGTGGTAATGAAGACAGTGTTTGTTTCTCTTCAAATATTTTGTCCTATTTAGGTTTATTTTTTACTGAGAAAGTATTGTCAATTTATTAATTATTATAACTTATAATCATATGCTTGTCATAAATAAATTATATTTATCATAAAAATTATCTTATCTAAGCATAATTATATTTAATAAATGACAAATAGAATATTTTGTAGTTGAATTGATTTGGAATCTAAAATATAAGGTTATGTAAATTATTTTAACAGAAAAAGAGCTTATCAGTATTTTTTTTATCAAATACTGCAACAATTTATTATCAAATATCAGCACTTGTATCCAAACACATAATTACTTATTTATTAAATCAGTTCCAGTACTTAAAAGTACTTTCCAACACCTAATGCTTATCATTTATTTTATATCAGCTAATCCAAATGATCTCTTAGTTACCCACATATTATATAGTCAAAACTCTCTATAACATCGTTTATTCCTAATATTTTTAGATGTTATAGCAAAGTGCTATTATAAAAAATATATATTATAACATAACATGAAATTTAATTTCAAAAAAATTTGATAAAATATTAATTTATATTTTATACAAAATGATTTGACGGCTACCATTATGGTATGGACCATGTGTAAATTTATTTATTTCATTTGCACCTTATACCAAACTCTAATAAATTCTCTTCAATACCACTTCAACACTCTTCTTCTTCCTCATATTTTTTGCCACTTTCTCCTGATAAATATATTGTTATTCTGAAGAAAAAAAAATCTAGTTCTTGTAAAAATTATACATAAAAATGGCAAGCTGTTTCAGAAGAATTAGAAAATTGGCTTCAATTTCTTCCAAAAATCAAAGTAGGGGATTCTCGTCAACAGTTGAAGGAATGAGTCCCACCAAATCTGTCAACCTTTTTACTGCTATTAATCAAGCTCTTCACATCGCCTTAGACTCTGATCCTCGGTATTTCTTCTTTTTCTTTTTTTTTTAATTTTCCCAATTTCCGTTTTTACTAAAAAAGTCTAAACTTTTGATTTCTAGAGCGGAAGGTGGTTGTTTGTTGAGGAGTATTAATTTTCTTGATTAACAAAAGACAAAAAGATTACTACTTTTAAACTATGTGGATGGAGAAAAAAGAAATAGACAAAGGAGAAAAGTATAATCTTTTAAGTTATTCGGGAATAATACTGATTAGGGGTGGCAAACGGACGGGTCGGGTCGGATATGTGCGGGTCGGAAACGGGTAATTCAGAAGCAGACCCGTATTTGAGACGGATAAAAGACTTCTTGAATATGATCGCTTATGGGAGAATTCTTAGTCTTCCAAACTTGAGGAGCCCTAATTTACGGCTTTATAAATGTAAAAGTTAAATATATTAGTTATCCATTCGTTATCCATTTGGTTAACCATTTTCTAAGTGGATAATATGGTTCTTATCCATATTCAACCCGTTTTTATAAAGTTCATTATCCAACCCATTTTTTTATGGATAATATGGGTGGATAACTATTTTCTTTTAACCATTTTACCACCTCTAATGGATAAAATTGAATTGTCAACAAAGATTTTATAATGAGAATCTCAAGTTGGAGAAGGTGGAGAAAGCAAGTTCCTTTCCTTGTACAAATACAATTTCTAAGTAAAAAGCCAAGAAGCTATATTTTCGTTAAACTGAAATGATTCTTCTTTATACCACCCCTCAATGCTCATTTTGAGGGTCATAAGTATGTGATATATAGTTTTAAATCTAAAATTTTCATTTTTTAACATAGTTTAGTTAGTCTATGCTGATCAAAGACTGGTCAAATGACCTTAAGTAACAGAACTAGTCCATTCTTTTTGTATTTTCTTTTTAAATTTTTTGAGGAATTTTCCAACAGAAGCTTTATTGTTGGCTATCTACTCTCATCATGTTTTTGTATCAGTTATGTGATTGCTTTAGACCAATCTCGTTTATGCATCATTTGTCATTTGCTATGTACTTTGCATCGCAACTAATTTTAAGCACTGACACATGAATGGTTAAGAATGGTTAAATGAAGAAGGGGGTGGTGGGGGGGGGGAAAGAGATATCACTCCCACAATGTTCTTGTTCGTTGCTTTTCTGCAGGAATAACTGTACTGTTTGTATCATCTCAAGAACACCTGTTTTATTTTCCATGAACAGTATTTACGAGCAGTGCAACAATGCATTAGCATTAAGCTTCTGCAGAAGTATAAGGATGATAGCTTGAGCCTTCAGCTTTTGATTCCTTACCTTCGTAGGAGTTACCAGTCGCTTCCAACTTAACTTTTGAATATTAGTTGATGCAGACATACAAATCCCAGTATCCTTTTTTGGATTGCATCTAAATAACATCCAAACTTCTTCAAGTAATGGACCATTTCAGCTGGGTCTACTCATGCTCAAGAATAGATTATGCTTTTGCCAGCCTGTTCTCTTTTACTTGCAATTTTTATGTGCTTGTTTATGGTTGATTGATGAAAGATGACTTTTCTTCTCAGTGCTTATGTATTTGGAGAAGATATCGGTTTCGGGGGCGTCTTTCGTTGCACTACTGGATTAGCTGACCGATTTGGGAAACAAAGGGTTTTTAATACTCCTTTATGTGAGCAGGTATATTTGTAGCTTATCTACCATATTGCGCATCTGCTCTAGCCCTTTGTGGGTGAAAGATCTGAGCAATAAATCAATAGTACTAGCTGTTTCTTTGTTTTTATAATAAGAAATTGAGTATAAATTTCATTTGATACAACGTGGAGCGTTACCATTTAGTTTCCCCACCATCCAAAATTAATTTCTTGTGGGAAGAAATGTATCCACTAATGGTTTTTGATGTGCAGGGTATAGTTGGGTTTGCTATTGGTCTGGCTGCAATGGTCAGCTTCTGAGCTCTAAATACTGAAAGCTAAATAGTTGTTTTTAACTGTTTGCTGATATTGTCATTTTTTTTTTTTTTGCTTCCTTAAATTTCAGGATAATCGAGCTATAGCAGAAATTCAATTTGCAGATTATATTTTTCCTGCTTTTGATCAGGTATGCATCTTCGCTGAGTCATGTACTAGCATATCGGCATGACATTTATTGACTGGCAGATTTTTTCGTTTTGTAGATCGTCAATGAAGCTGCGAAATTCAGATATAGGAGTGGTAATCAGTTCAACTGCGGAGGTAATTGGAGGAGATCATATGATTTTATTGTACTTCATCATTTTATCTTAGTTTCAAGATGCTGAGCTGCCTCATGGTTTCCAGGCTTAACTATAAGAGCACCTTATGGAGCTGTTGGACATGGCGGGCATTACCACTCACAATCCCCTGAATCTTTCTTCTGCCATGTTCCTGGTATAAAGGTATCCCACGCCTTTCTTTGCATCTTACACTTTTTAGGTTCTTTTGCATGATTTTTCTCAAAATCACCATATTACATGTTTAGATTCCTCTTTAATTCTTTAGGGAGCATCGGCACTATTGATGTGATCGACTCCTTTCCATGTGCTAGTATTATTGAAATAACCCTATCACCATTCCTTTTTGGTTCTACAACTTTATTCGTAAGTTCTGGTGATGATTTTCAGACATTTACCGTAATTTATAACCTCTGTAGTTAACCGCTCTAGCCTTTCCCCGTACACTTAGTCTTATGTAAACACGCAATATCAATTCTCCTCGTTAAGGTATCTAGTAATTTTATTATCTTATCTCTCAATGAACCTAAATTCGCGTGGCAAATGTGATAGGACCGACTTCTTTACCCATGCCGTCCATAACTGGAACCCTTACTTATACTTCCTCTGGTCCAGTGGCGGAGCCAAGATTTTTCACGAAGGGGACTCAAAGTATAAACAAGTGAACACACGAAGAAGCCAAGGGTATTTTACATATAGTGTCTATACATAAAAAGAAATTTTACCTAGCTACACAGTAATTTTCCGGCGAAGGGTTGTCAATTTACACCCCTTGGACAAAGATTGCTCCGCCATTGCTCACATCCAAGTGGTGAGGAATGGAACACTTTTCCTTGTGTTTTTTCATCACGCCCAGGTGCCGATGTAGGCATGTACCCAGGAGAGCACATCTCGACGCATTTAGTATTGTGAAGATTTCTCATAAATTGACTTCTTTTAGCTGGTCGTTGCCTTACCCCAGTCCTCGTTTATGTGGGTTTAGTACTGGCAATGCAAAGTTTTCCGTCTCGTAGAGACAGACAATCTTTTTTCTTCCTTCTTTTGATAAGTCTCTACAAGATGGACATCCAATATTTGTTTGTCAAGTTCTTCCCTGCAAATGAGAAAATCGTTTATTCTCCAAATACAGTATATAGATTGAGTTTCTCCATTCGTGAGCCATCACCATCATGGCCCTTGGTTGGATTGTTGACTGATTATTTTTCGAGGTTGCTTGTTTACCTTTCTTGATTTTAAGTGAAGCACCAAGCTCTGTGATTCCTTTATTATCTTCTATATGCTCACTCTGTTTTCCCTCTCTGTCACTGTCTTGCTTATAGTTTCTCCTCCTAAAGGATTCTGGGAATAACTGTTTATATTTACTTTTTCCTGAAATTCTTGATATTTTCTTTAGAAACCAGATGCACGTCGTTTTTCCTTATAGAATTGAATGCATACCTTTGACAACTTTTTGTGCAATTATTTGTGTAAGGTGGTCATCCCACGCAGTCCACATCAAGCAAAAGGATTGCTGTTGTCGTCCATACGTGACCCAAATCCTGTAGTCTTTTTTGAGCCAAAGGTAATCTCTTTTTCCTTCCTCGTAATACTCTGTGCTGCAGGAAGATCATTGAATACGTCTGGATGAATCTCAGATGCTTTACCGGATGGCTGTTGAAGAAGTTCCTGAAGATGATTATATGTTGCCACTCTCTGAGGCAGAGGTATGATGTTTTGTTTTATTGTTTATTATGAATTTGAAAGCTGAAGAGCATGCTACCATTATCTTATCAATAAATCTGAAGTGCATGCAAAAATGCAGATCATCAGGGAAGGTAGTGATATCACATTAGTTGGTTGGGGAGCTCAGCTATCTACTATGGAGCAGGCATGTATTGAAGCTGCAAAGGTGAATACTAGTTTCTAATAGATCTGTTATAATATGCTTCCTTGAATAGATTTCTTGTTATTTTATCGTCCATGGTTTTTGCATGCTCAAACTTCTTTCTCACACTCGGTATTGTATCATATCTATCAGTTAATCTTTCAGCTGTACCTCTTATGTACTTCTCCTGATTACTTATCAGCTTCTAAATACCTATATTCTATAGGAAGGGATCTCATGCGAACTGATAGACCTTAAAACTTTAATACCATGGGACAAGGAAACAGTAGAGGCTTCTGTCAAAAAGACAGGAAGGCTTTTAGTGAGTATTCTAATCAATGCTTTATGGAATTGAAGAGGTAATCTCATCCTAATTAAATAACTTACTGGAAGTTTTCTTGTTTGTAGGTTAGTCATGAAGCTCCTGTGACAGGTGGATTTGGTGCTGAAATTTCTGCATCTATAGTTGAACGTTGTTTTACGAGAGTAAGTATTTACTTATTTTAGGTCTCCTTGTAGACTTTTGTTAGTTTCCTTTTTCTGTCCTGGATCACCATAATAAATGTCAAACCTTATATAAGATCTCATAGGCAAGGTCATATGTCCTCTGTGCTTTTGGATTTGTGAAACATAGTTGAAGTAAGCAGTCTTAAGGAATAACAAGTGGTACCTAGGTTGTTTGAAAAAATGCAAACAGCTTAGAGCTTTTGCTATACTCCTGGTGATGTTGGACTTGGGTGTCATATCTTGTGCGAGTGGGTGAGGCTACTGAACCTGTCAGTGTTATCTAGCATCTGGGTAACTGGGTAGCTAAAAGTTTAAGTATTTGCCACATGCCTTATCTCAGGTTCAGTTACTGGGTCCTGTTTTAAACCAAAAGTGCTTTATGAATCGGAATCTTGTGGGCAGCGCGGTGCACTAAGCTCCCGCTATGCGCGGGAGGTCCGGGGAAGGGCCGGACCACAAGGGTCTATCGTACGCAACCTTACCTTGTATGGGTATAAATATGCTTTGCTGTGCACATGAATAATTTATGTATTAGAGGTGATTACCTTGGATAAGGGTGTTTTAGTAAGGCCCTTCTGTTAGTTGAGGATGTCAGTAAATAGCATGAACATGAACATGCTGCAAGAAGCTAGCAGTTCTAGTATGAGCATTTTAGTTTTCCAATCTCTTTTTATCAAATAGAAAATGCCATAACGAGTCCTATGTTCTAAGAGGCAGAACCAGGATTTAAACTTAATGAATGTAACCTTTAAAGATCTTAATACTGAATTCATTTTACTTTTCAAATGATCGGTTCAGAATTTAATATTTGGTGACATCTTAGTGGTTTCATGTGTGCGCGCACACACACATATTTGTTTTTTTGTCGAAATGCTGGGTTCAGTTGAATCCGTTAAGCATAGACTCCATCTGCATCTGTGTGTTCTCGTATTCCTACGATTTTCTCATGTTGCAATATTTGGTTAAGACGTTACGAAATGAAGTACTTCTAAGTGTTCAATATTTGAGTTGCTTTGCAGTTAGAAGCTCCAGTGGCCAGAGTATGCGGGTTAGATACCCCTTTTCCTCTCGTCTTCGAACCCTTTTACTTGCCTACAAAGAACAAGGTAACAGGGCTTAAAACTTCTTTCATTTTCGAAAGATTTCACCCAGCTACTGGGGACCCGGTCTTCATTAGCAATTTATGGCACGAGCACTTTCGTTGAGTCCGACTAAAACGCTGTTTTATTTTTGTTTGCAGATACTGGACGCGATCAAATCTACCGTCAATTTCTAATGCTCTTCAACTCATGTGGAGCTAGTGCCACACTAGATTGTTATTTCAACTAATTTATGCATTGTGTAGTTCATGATTGGGTTGTTCTGTATTAACATACAAGTACAAAACATTCCCTGTTATTTCTACTGCTAATAACAATTAATTCAATGAAAAGTCTATATTCGGTTACCCTGTCATTCTAGTACTGGCTCAGTTTGAGTTGCTCAAAACTCAAAAGTGCTCGTCGCCATCCATATGTAGTGCTATCATATTTTGACACTCCCCCCCCACCCTTTTATTTCAGCAAGTTTGGAAAAGAATTAATATTCACAACTTGAAAGTTCAAGTGAGTCAATTGGATGATCTTAGTGCTCAACAAGTCAATATTGTGAATAGTATCCAAGAAAAGCGTGAATTAGATGCAGAAATTGAGGTACTAATAGAGGGGCCCATAGTAGAACACCAAGAATCAATCAAACTAGAATTTGAGGGTATCCATGTTGTAGAATATATACTAAAAAACTACAACTTATAGTACTTTTCTTATAATTACAAGAGAGGGGTACTTTATTTTTACATAGTAAATTGTTTTTTACTAAACAACTTACCGCTAGAAAATATTTACTGATATGCTTAGATTCATGTTTGTTAGCATCTATGAACGGTCTCTCAGGCTATGAGGGTGTGCTCATATACTCGAACTACACCGACATTGGTTTACATTTTTCAGATCATCGAGGACCAACAGACAAGAAAGCACCCTGAGAGCTAAGCTTAAAAGCAAATTGTTGTAGCGATAAATAAAGGAACTATTCACATGAACAAGAACAATACAAGATTAACATGTCTATGCAAAGTTAATGCACAGTTAAAACTTAAAGAGTATTCCTCACTTCATTCAAATTGTGTAGGCTGTAAGTTGGTTAGGTGATGATTCGCAGTTGAGAGGCAACTATATTTTTGTACATAAAGCTATAATTTAGGAGCAGGAAAAACTTTTGACACAGAAGCTTTTCAGGTCCAAATGAGGAGAATTAAACCAAAAAGCCGCTTTAAAACATTAAGACTCAACAAGTAGGCGAATCAGGAACCAACGACCAGTTCCTTTTTTTTTCTCCCTAAATTTAAATCTCCAAATAGGAACCACCCTGCAGTCAGTCATAGCAGATGCTCCACTGCATGAAACAGTCTCTCAACTCTGCGAGCAATCAACATCAATAACATAAAGATGACGATCAGTTCACTACAGATATAGAGCAACAAAGTACATTGACCTTTTTTTTCTTTCTGATAAGTACATTAACTTGTTATACAATCACTTTAGTGCAACAGACTGTTGGACTTTAAGCATTGGGCTTAAAAGTCTAAGAGTGTGAATTCGGAAATGGTGGGAAAT
>MDKI01097696.1:0-22474 GCA_005239505.1 Nicotiana paniculata
AAATAAGCGTTCCTACTAGGGATCCAGCATGAGGTTTTGTTATTCTAGGTTTAAACCTGGGGTATTGTTCTAGACAAAGATTACCCGAACGGACAGCTCGAGCCGAGGTCGGGGCAGCGTACCAAGAATACAAAAGCTTCACCGGCTTTGCAACTTGTCCGTACCTCATTCTAAAATTTGGATGACTCTAACAGAAAAGAAGTCACACGAAGTGCACACTTCCCAGATGATTTAGAAAACTCAAAGAGAAGGGGGTTTCGGCACAATTTATATACAGTTCAGATAATATCAAAGCGGTAAAAAAGCGGCATTTAGCACATTAGGTTTAAACATGTAAAAATCAGGTAATAATAAAAGCCAAATATAACAACAATTCTAAGCTTGAATTCTTGAACCCTGAACCAGAGATTCTGGGTTCGATCCCCAGCAGAGTCGCCAGAGCTGTCACACCTCATTTTTTCACCCCCAAATTAATGAAGGGGTAATAAGGAGTTTTCCACTTTAAGTGACATTATTCGGATTTGGGATTTATTTTAGTTTTCAGAGTCGCCACCCGAATTTTTGACGATGTTCCGGGACACCGTTTTATTTTTTTGAAAATCCTAAATCGAGGAATTTTTGACTCTGTTTTGATTTGTCTGTGACAAGAAATCTGAGTAAGGAATTCTGTTAACTCGGGAGAAGGTGTTAGGCATTCCCGAGTTCCGTGGTTCTAGCACAGTCGCTTAACAATTAATATTTGGCCTAAGATATCTGATTATTCACATATTTGAACCTATTGTGCATTTTAGCTTTTTAAATGCTTTTTAATATTTATGGAATTATTTTAAAACATGTCACGATGACATGCACTTGTCGTTTTTGGACACATTGTAAATTACAACATGTGATTTTTATTATTGTTATTTGAAATTATGGTCGGTGTAGATATGTAATTTCTGACCCTCCCCGAGATTTTACACATTTAGCATCTAAATATTTAGTTTAGGTCTAGTATCTCTATTTTAACTAATTTTGGCACTTTTAGTTTATTTTGTTACAAAAAATAAAAATTGCAAAAAATATTTTCACTTCGTTTTCAGGAATATCAATATTTTTGGTAGTAATATTATTTGAATTTTTTCGATGATTATAATCTAATCCCATTTTCATTTTTTTTAGCATGATATTTGAAAAAACACCAAAAACAGTTTTGTTTTAACGGTTAATTTAATTTTAATAGTTATTTTTACTTAATTAGGATTAATTAATATACGTGGATAGTATTTTATTCTTATTCAATAAGAAAGAATCAAATTTGGGCAAAAAAATTCAATCTTAGGCCCATTTTTCGAAATTAACTCCAAAAGCCCAATCTTCCTTACCCTTCACTACCCTAAAAATCCTAACACCATCTTCTTCTTGAAGATTGGAGACCAGCACCAGTGTCCTCACTCCTCCCTTCACCGATTCATCACCCCAACACCACCAAGCCGTTCCCACCCTCTCCATTTTCGAACTGAGAATAGCGCCGCCGCCAATCTTCTTCCGCCCAGGAGCAGCCGTCAACCACCATCATAACAACCACCCCACAACCGGCTGCCACCTTCTTCATCTTCAACCCCTGAACCCTAGAGAAGAAGAGCCGCCGGCCATCTCCCTTAGTCCCAAAACCAGTCGCCCTCCTCCAAATCACTTCACCAGCAAACTAGCCGGACCTCCTCCCTCCTCGCACATCTGCCGCGCCACCAATACTCCGCTAAAACTCGTTAGAAAATTAGCCACGCCTCACTCTTTTACTTGTTCCTTTTTCTGGAAATTTGAGAGTTGCAGAACTAGCAATTCAAAATCTCGTCAAATTTATCAAAACCAGCGTATCGAGAATCGCGATATGATATTCGAACCTTAGTCGAAGTTGCTGTCAGTGGTGGTATTGTTCCAGTGTTATGGTCTGCGGTTCCCATCCAGATTTGAGTCGACTGATCGGAGTTCATTGTACCGATTTACATCAATTTTCAGCTAAATTGAGGTCCAATTTCTCTTCCTTCTTACAAACTTGTTTTCCTTAATTTGCTGTTGATCGAATGACTCTATGAAAGGTCCTCTTGATTGATATTCTCGTTTGTGTGTTAATGTATTCTTAACTAAGGAGTTGCTATGTTGAATCACTGCTTCTTTAATTTAAAACGTGAAAAATTAATTAGTTTTGAGTTGCTGGCTTATTCTATTGGCTCAAGTGATTGGATTTAAACAAAAAAAAGTGAATCTGGATTTTGCTCGAGACATTCGGATTTTTAATTGATAAAAATAAAAAATTGGATTAAAAGGGATTTGGATTTGATATGAATCTTATTATTTGCTTTATTTCATTATTCGCTAGGAGCATGTCTAGGCCGCTATCATTGGGGTAGGCAAACCGTTGGTCACATTTCGAATGCACGCTGGCGTGACTCGACTATCAAACAGTTAAAATGATAAATTATCGTGACTATGGGTACGGCTCCCGTGACATAGTCATAGATACGTAACTCCAAAATTCGGGTGCACGCTGGCGTAAATCGACCCCTAATTTCAAATAATTAAAATAAACACGTTGTGGGTCGCGAGTACGGTTCCCGTGGCATGATTCGCAATGTGTAACCAAATAATTAGTTGTATAACAATTGGATTGTTAAAAACGGTTTAAAAGGAATAAATGCACGTAGGTTTCAAACAATGTTTTAAAATCATATAAATAGGCCAATAATAATAGTTGAGAGACCATGCTAAAACCACAGAACCCGGGAATGCCTAACACATTCTCTCGGGTTAACATAATTCCTTACCCGGATTTCTGTGTTCGCGGACTGTAAAACATAGTCAATTTTTCCTCGATTCAGAATTTAAACCGGTGGCTTGGGAAATCATAAACTATCCCAAGTGGCGACTCTGAATTTTAAATAAAATAATCCCGTTGCGATCGTCACTTAAATTCGAAAAAACTCCCTTATACCCCTCCTGGGTAGTGAAAAAGGAGGTGTGACAGTCGGGTCACATGAAATGCACACCTGAATTGAGATTTATGTATCGTAACTATGCCACGGGAGCCGCCGTACCCATGACCACGATAAATTATTATTTAAATGTTTGAATAAACTACATATATTCATTTTTAGTTGTTTTCCTGCATTTGAGATTTTTCCGAGGCTCGAGAGTAATGGAAGTGAATGGAGCTATTTAAGCAATCATTTATGTAAAAATTGCGCGGGGCACCATATTTGGTCGCCCCCATTTAACCTATACCTGTTTTTTTAAATTTTTTTTAATTTGTACCCACTTTTTAAATAATTTCTCTTCGCTGAATTTTAAATAAAATAATCCCGTTGCGATTGTCACTTAAATTCGAAAAAACTCCCTTATACCCCTCCTGGGTAGTGAAAAAGGAGGTGTGACAGTCGGGTCACATGAAATGCACACCCGAATTGAGATTTATGTATCGTAACTATGCCACGGGAGCCGTACCCATGGCCACGATAAATTATTATTTAAATGTTTGAATAAACTGCATATATTCATTTTTAGTTGTTTTCCTGCATTTGAGATTTTTCTGAGGCTCGAGAGTAATGGAAATGAATGGAGCTATTTAAGCAATCATTTATGTAAAAATTGCGCGGGGCACCCTATTTGGTCGCCCCCATTTAACCTATACCCGTTTTTTTAAAAACTTTTAATTTGTACCCACTTTTTAAATAACTTCTCTTCGCTGAGCTGAAGTTCGCCAGTTACAAAGACAAAACTTCAGCATACGAGGCTGAAGTTTCCTAGTTACAAAGATAAAACTTTTCCCAATCCCAGTTATAAAGACAAAAACTTCAGCTGTATAGCTGAAGTTCCCCAGTTACGAAGACAAAAACTTGCTGAAGTTCTCGAGTTACAAAACAAAAACTTCAGCTCTAGAGCTGAGGTTCCCCAGTTACAAAGACAAAAACTTCAGCTCTAGAGCTGAAGTTCCTCAGTTACAAAGACAAACTCTGAAGTTACCCAGTTACAAAGACAAAAACTTCAGCTCTAGAGCTGAAGTTCCTCAGTTACAAAGACAAACTCTGAAGTTACCCAGTTACAAAGACAAAAACCAAGCTACTTCAGGCCCGTCTACTAGAATGCTGAAGTTTTGCGTGATTGTCTTTGCTACTTCAGCCCCGTATGCTGAAGTTATGCGAAAAAGCGGGTACACTTGCAATTTGTTTTACAAAGCGAGTATAAGTTAAAACGTGACACAAAAAACGGGTACGGATGCAAATGCCCCATCATTTATTATGTACAATAGGACAACTTACCTACTTCAAACCAAAAGTTAATAACCCAAATAGATATAAAAGGATAAGAATAGACTCTGGCCCATTAATTCCCATAAACCCAAACATTTGTAAAATCCACCATGATTTATCGTCCTTGACTTTCAATAAATTCAAACAATAGCTTCTTTAATCAAACATAGCTTTAATGTATGAACCCTAACAAAGGGAGATGGCAAATCAGCATACGACAATATTGATCTGCTGTTGTTTACTACTATTTTATGTGTTTGGTAATGTGGTATTAAGTTTGTTCAAGCTTTTCTAATGTAGTAACAACACTGTTCAAGCTTCTCAAAAGCTGCTTTTCTAATGTAGTAACAGCACTGTTTCAGTGTACATTTGGTTGGACTGTTAGTTGCTCTTTTATGGTTCAAGAGAATCAACACTGGAACTGCTTTTCTTGAGAGGACACAGAAAATCAGAAACTGAAAAAATGAGGTCTCAAAGCAGCTCTTGAGCTGTACACTGAGGTCTCAAAGCAAAGGTGGTCTATGAAATGAGGTCTCAAAGCAAAAGAGCTGTACAAATAGCCAAATACTACAAAACGTCACAGTGTTGTTAATTTGTTATTGTACAGCTTTCCAGTTTCTTATCTTTTTTGAAGACTTCCCCTCATTTTTGAAGAATAGTGACTACATTGATGTAGTTAATTAATTGTAGTTACATATTCCTCTTTTATTATAGCATCATATCCCAACACAGTGCTGGTACTACATTTTAGAAGCTTGAACAGTTTGATCGAAGTAAGATTTAACTCAAGGAGAGACGTTTCACGTTAGGCATAATCTTGATTCTTGGAAGATTTGAAAGACTTTGGTACGATACCAAAACCGTACCGAACCAAATAAGAAAAGACCGAACTGTACCGAGCTACTTTGGTACGCACAATTGATATATCGAATACCAAAGTACCGAACCGTAGTTATTAAATTCCGAACCGAAGTATCGAACACCCACCTCTACCTACCTAAAACTAGAAGCAAATGCTATTATGGAAAAATAAAGTTTTATATTGGGGATTTTTTTTTCTTAAAAAAGAATTTCTAAGAAGAAGAAAGGGGAAATACAGTACGAGGTATAATTGAATTCTTACACCAGTTGAGTGCTTGCCACTTCTTGCAACCTCTTTCTCCGGCAAATTCACTTGTAAGTTAAACCCTAATCCCTATTTTTGTGCTACTTTTATTTGTACAATCCGATTTTATGAATTGGGTTTCATTGCTTTTTTCTAAATTAGGTTGTAATGGCTATGTAGTTTCTGCCACTAATGTGAACAACAACTCTCAAGTCCTTTTTCATACTTCTTTGTGATATTAAAACAACAATATTATAGCATATAAAAGAGTACTGTTTAAAACTATAGTCAAGAAAATCTTAATGTTTGAAAAGCCTTATTTTTGGTAACAATATTTAACTTTTCCAATAAAAGGAAGAAATCTCAAGTCAAGATGAATTCTTTAGCAATGTCTTTTAGCAAAAAGAAACCTTTTTTTCCTATGATTGTGGTGTCCGGGTGAACTTGCTCACAGCTCAGCTATTCCGGGGGTTACCTGCTACCTCCCACCAGAATAAGTACCGGAGAACTCTGCTTACCCAGGTTTAGGCAGATGTGAACACTTGCTTATTGTTCGCCGCTGTTGGGATTCGAACCCGAGACCTCATAGTAAAAGAAATCCCCGTTTTTTATGACGGCTTTGTCTGTATCAGCTGGCTCACGCCTCGACTATTCCACTGGTTATCTGCTATGTGCGACCAGAATAGGTACTAGATAATTTGCCTACCAAGGCTTAGGCAGATGTGAAAAAATTACCCACTTATTGTTTTGCCTTGCTGAGATTTGAATCCGATATCTCATGGTCAAAGAAAAACCCGTTTTTTTTTCAAACTTACCCGTTAGTTATTTTTCTTCTTTGGAGGAAAGAAGAGTTTATGGAAAAGGGAACAGGAATTTAATAAGAGGATCATGTGATAAATACTAGAGCCGCTAGTAGTGGATGGAAAACTTAATTGATGGATGTATTTTGTTTTACTTAGGAAGCTTAAAGGATGTTTCGATTTTAAGTGACCGTATTTTAAGGATGTCGTTAAAGTTAGAGTGAAACAATAGAGATGTTTTTATTGATAGATAGCTTACTATCTCGCCCTTTATAGTTGCGATTATTGTCATGGGAAAATGTTTGTTTTTTATAGTCAAATGGTCAAAAACTCGTAAGGGTCGTTTGGTTGGGAAACAAGTTTTCCCATGATTAATTATTCCGGGATTTGTTATCCCACCCTCCCATATGGAAATAACTAATCCCGGGATTAGTTATACCGTGATTTATCCCAACACGTGGGATAAACTCATCTCAGTTTTAACCCCTGAAGTAATTATCCTTTATCCCTTGTACCAAACGAGCCTTTATGGGTTCTTTATGAATTTGCATAAATGTTTTTGGTGGAACATTTTTGTATATGAAAATATGGAAACAGGTTTCACAATTGCCTTATCTTGATCATTTTGGTTTTGCACGAGCGACTGGGGTCGAGCCATAAGCTTGGTTTTAAAATGTCTGCTGACACCATCTCGGTGCACTATGAATTAACTGAAATTCATCTCGATCGTAAAAATCCACATGTATAGCTTATGCAGTTCTCAGCTACACTTTATTGTAGTTGGACAAAATTGGGACACCCCTATCACCTCGGCCCCGCGTAGGAATAGTTTAATTATAATTCAACAACTTTTTGGGGAGGAAGATGATGGGACAGTGCGTCCACACACCAAACAAGACAGTTTTTCTTTCGACGAACAAACAAGGCAGTCTGGTAAGCTAGACTTTGACCGCCTCCCCAAAAAAAAAAAAACCAAAAGGAAAACAAAAGTTCCTTGTATGCTTTCTTAAAAAGAAAAATAACTTGGTATTGTTTAAAAATGGATCCATATGAGCCATGTCTGATAGTCTTTCTTTTGCAAATCCATCAATTTAGCCGCTTCACAAGTGTGTATTTTTGTTTGTCAAACTTGGTAATTTTTTTGGTGTATATCTTTCTACAGAATAAGGAGGCATGTTTTATTTGAGTGAAATAGAACACACACTGATATTGCCGCCTCATCTCCTAAGCCTTCCACTCAATGAATCAATCAGGGGAGAGCTTGAGGGTCTCTTTGTGGATAAGGTTTATTTTCTTCTCTATTGATTCTGCATTTCTGTTTGTTTTGGCATCATTACAAGAGACTAACTTTTGTACATGATGCAAGGTTATTGCAAATTTGGGCCTCTGTGTATCTGTGTACGATATTCGCTCCATAGATGGCGGTTTTATCTATGCAGGAGAAGGTGCCTCAACGTATACGGTATTCTCCTTGTTGCTGCAATTAATTATTCCTTGTTTAACTTATACGGATTGCGCAAATAGGTGTCATCGACCCTCGTGAGAGATTCCATTTTCCATCTCCCTCTGATTATTCTTTTCCTGGAGCTCGGTGAGACTGTTTCCAGGTTAATTTAAAATAGTTTCAACTGATAAGCTCTTTGGCATTATGAGCATCAGTGCCCCGTACTGGCAATTGGAAGTGCACTATTTCTTGCTATATCTGATGTCTCACCGTTAGGAAAAAAAGCTCCTTATCCTTGTTTTTACCTACACAGAATGTTGACCTTTCAATTAGAGGAAAAATGACGAATCCTGGCTCGACAGCATAATAACCAAAGAGAGTTTTGTGTCAACTATTTTCTGTACTATTGATTTTTCCTTAAACGCCACAGTTAGAAATATAGGTGATATCTACTAGTTGGGAATAAGTTTTAGAAATATATTAGAGAATAATGTAGTGTTGTTGTTATTGTTATTTTATGCATATAAAACTTATTTATCACTTTTAATTTATTTGGTATTGATGATGATATGAGTTGGAACTTAAATCAAGATGGGAGGATTCATGTCGCTGACCCCAAACAAAAAGTATCCAATAGTTTCATCCTGTAGAGCTAGAAAAATTTCTTTATGCCAAACAAAAGTATTCTCACTAACAGCCTTAAAATTGATAAAGGACAATTCCTCACCTTGATAAAAGACCAATTAGATGTCAATGCACTTCAAACTAATCAGCTTTCTAATGTATACTGTGATAGCATGTTCGTTAATAGAGAAAAATCATGGTCTTTTGCAGGTCAAGTTTAGACTGATAGTGTTTCGCCCATTTGTAGGAGAAGTAATAGCTGCTAAACTCAAAGAGTCCAATGCAGAGGGTTTGCGCTGTAAGGCTTGCAGACTGTTTACAGTTTATTTCTCGCGCAATTTTCTTTTGCTGGAGTTTCTGTCATATATGTTCTGAGGCATATTTAGCCGAGTGTTTTATTAAATGTTGTTTTTCCTAATTGTTGCATTCATACTTTTTGACTTAGGAGATCTTTTCCTAAATAGTTCGGTGAGCTTGATAGATTAATGAGTATAAGCTTTCGACCCATATTGCAAATACTTTTTACACGACTCGGCATTATTAATGAAAGCAATTTGACTTATCAGAAAAGGAACATAGTAATGTCCTGAATAGTTGGCGTTGTTAATACAAAAAGAAAAAAAACTTGATGAATATGCATTTTTCTAGTTCAGATATTACATACAGGGAATATTTTAATTCAGTACTTTCCACTTTAGTTTGGCAGAGGATACCAAGTTTTTTCATCATGAAAAGCTTATCTCAAGCTATCATTGCAAAAATCATGTGCTAGCATATATTTTCCTTTTCATTAAGTTTCTTATATAAAGCGCATTTTAATGGATAAGGACAATCTCTCGGGAAAAGTCTTCTTAATGTTCGTTCAATTTTATGTTCGGCAGTGTCCCTTGGATTTTTCAATGACATTTATGTACCCCCGCCTCTAATGCCATCTCCATCACGTTCTGAACCTGATCCCGAGAACAAGTAAGTGTTTTCTTGCCTCAACATCTAATTTTGTGGTGCAATTGCATCTACTGCTTGGTCTTTCTGAACCATACATCTTAAGTTTCTTTGCATATGGTTTTCTATTGTCTATTTTAGGAACCAAGTCAGATGGATTTGGCAGTTTGAGGGACAAGATGAATATCCTATTGATGGCGTAGATGAGGTTTTTAGACCTAGCAACTTTGCTATATTGCACCGGCTTGTCAAATGATGTACCTGGAAATTTTGACATTAATTATATAAACTGCAGATTAGGTTCCAAGTTCATAGTGTTAGTTATCCATCCGTACCTCTTGAGCAAGACAAGGATACAAAGCCATTTGCACCAATGGTCATAAAGGTACGTCAACTCTTAACTCTATTCCTTCAGTATATTAAAATTTTTTTGCGTTCCTACAGTTAAATGATATAGTCCCATTGCTATTAGCTGGTTAAGTGGTTGTAATGCCCGAGATGCATTGTATTTCTAGTGCATCTAAACTATGTTGCTCGGACTCGAAAATGACGCCGAGTCCGTGTCGGATCCTCCAAAGGTAGTGCATTTTTGGAGAATCCGACAAGGGTGTGGCATCATTTTGGAGAGGCTACGCAACATAGGATCTAAATATTTGGAGAAACTGTTAATAGGTTATGGAAGCTTATCAAGCTTCCTAAAATATATGCTACTCATAACGAATATATCGTTGAACCATGCTTTTGGCATTCCGTTCATTGTATATGTGACTTGTGTAAACTCTTGATCAGTAATTACACTCGTTCAATTGGTGTAGCAATTACCCTTAAAAATAGGACAATAACTCAGTGGTCGATTATAGAGTTTTTGTCACATCATTCACTTCAATTTTGCAGTTTGGTGACTTGAACGTCTGATTCATTCGCATTAGTTTAAACTCTGCTACTTGTTATAAAGGAAAAATGCTCTTGCATAAATTGTAACTTCAGCATTTAATCTTGGAATTTTGGACGAAGCAACGTTGTTTTTCAGTTGCACTAAGCAGTATGAAAAATGGAATGCGTATCTTCAATAAGCACGAGTTTGAAAAATTCTCCTATGTTATTCTACTTTCTATAGACTTAGTGAGGAAAAATAGTTAAGGTTTTGCTTATTTTTATTAATTCTGAATCCTTTTTCTGTACATTAGCAGGGATCTCTTGATGCTGATGGTCTAGGACCCATTTCATGGTGGATATAGCAGAAATTACTGTAAAATCTTTGTCAAAGGGGAGCCTTGGAGCAACAGTAAAGTTATCTCCGTGTGACCTATAGGTTACGGGTACGATCTGTGGAAGCAACCATTAATACTTCCATTAGGGAAGCTCTCTACATCACACCCTTTAGGGTGCGTCTGCTCCCGGACCCTGCATGAATGTGGGATGCTTTGTACACCAAATTGTCCTTTTTACCTTAGAATCTTTGACAATAACCTATACTATAATTTATTTTTTGTTGATAGAGGGAAAAACAGTGACTGTAATTTTGACATTCTTACAAAGAAGCAAAATGAGCTGTGTGTTACTTCAAATCTCTTAGTAGGTCCTCAGTACACTCTTTTCAGAAAGGATGATTCTGCTACTTATGTGTTTCTATTCCTGTTTGTGAAATCATTAATCTACAAAATAGCATCATGATAGACAACCTAATCACACCCTTTTGGAATGCAGCTCTTTCTTCGAACCCTACGTAAACGTGGGATGCTTCTGCACCGGGCTGCCCTATAAATATATGTATGATTTTGTACATATAGTTAAATTCTATTAAAATATTGTCTGTCACACTGTTTTTCTACTGGCACAAGATAGGTAAGATTTGCATACACAATGTCCTTTCCGAACCCCACTTATGGGAATTAATTGAACGCTATTTTCATACATGTAGAAATTAGATCTTTGTACTAAAATTTATACAAATTTTATTTCAGTATAATAGATCAAAAGCTGCCAACAGTTGAGAATTTTGGGAGAAGCTTCTTCACTAAGTAGTTAATGTGGTAATAAGTTGATTCAGTTGGATGAATACTGTCAAAGAAAATATATTGTGAAGTATCTGTACACACTGGAGATTTTGTTGTACACAATGGTCCTGCTTCTAGTACTCCAGTTCCACAACAACCTTTTTTAATTTCTTCAAATCCTGTCATAATTATGTAAAACAAAAAGTATTTTTGATTAATAAGAATGAAACAAAAGAAAAAAAACAAGGAAAAAGAAGACAACTTCTCTAAATGTTGGATAATATTCTTGATAAATGCTCAAACGTTAAGAATTATAAGAACTAAGGAGTTGTTTGGTTGGGAAACAAGCTATCCTCGGATTAATTATACCGAGATTGTTATCCCACCCTTTCGTAGGGATAAAAATAACACTATAATCCCGTGATAATTAATCTCGGGATTAGTTATACGCGATTTTATCCCAATCAAACATAGAAACTCATCTCAAATTTAATTCCGAAATTAATTTTTCGTTATCCCTCGTACCAAACGAGCTGTTAAGTGAATGACATGAAGGCTATCACAAGGTCCGCCTTAACATAATTAAATTCCGTCGGAGACAAAAAACATTAGATTATTTATTTTCATCTGTCTAAGTCTTGGCTGACGGAGCTATTCGATACCTGGTTTGACAGTGGAAGGTAGCAAGTACCCAATAAATTTAGTCAAAGTGCACGTAAGTTAGTCGGTTGAACCAAAAAATGGGTACCAACATACCTACCATTACCATATAGGGGATGAATTGAGTTAGAAGCATATGCTTTCTTTAACAATAGCCGATACCAAACCATTTGAAAGCTATCTAAAAGGCTCAAGATAAATACCCCTCCATCCTTAATCACCAAAGACTATGGTAGAGTAGTAAATACTCTTCCATCCTTAACCAAAGTCTCATGTTCGAGACATGATTATAAAGTCGTCTTTACTAAGTAAGGTTTTCCCCCAAAGTGAAAATTTCAAGCGAGAATTCGAATTAGTTGAATTCTAAAGCAAGTACCGAACATGGAACGAGAAACAAAAAAAAAAAAATGCATTGAAAGCTTACCATATTCCTGAGGATTATTGATGAGGTCTGATATAGGAGTATAGATGTCTGCATACAAGATTTTGCTTCCTGGAAGTTGTGCTTGTAAATTTGGCAATAATTTCTCAAGCTTTTGATAATAACATTGAGAATCTGAATTCTCTTTTTCTAAGCAAATTCTATGAAGTGGAGATTTTGCTGTCATTTGAATTGGTAGACAACCAATTGGAGGCAGCCCACTCACTATAATTCCACGACATCCAAGTTTGTAAAGTTCCTAGTAAAATAAGGTAGAATATTGCATGTCACATAATAATATATAGAAAGCATTTCTAAAATTAAATTAATTATGAGGTAATTATAAGTAAATTTGACTATTTGGTGTGTCCTTTCAAATAAAACTATCGATTTCTATTAATGTGATGCATGTTTTATGACCTTTTCCAGCAAGTGTAAATCGAATGCCAGATGGTTAAATAAGAAAGACGTTGAAGTTAACTCAAGCAGAATTTGAATTAGCAAAAAAAAAACACAAATTCCCTTATTACCGACGGTAAGAGGCAAATTGGTCAGATGATAATTACTTCACTTATTATTTTAGTAGAATGGCACTTTTCCTCGGTGAATGGGAGAGAATTGAAAAAATGCGAAGGGCTAACACTATAGGGTCGTTTTTTCTCGGGGATAGGCTTCCGAAGAAGCAAGCTTATCTTCGCCCCGAACGACAACGGTTAGTTTTCCCCATCTCTTCTAACCTTTCCTTGATCTTTGACCCAACATGTATAAGCCAAAAAATCATCTGTTTTGCTCCTCGGAATAACGCGTATTTTTAGTAGTGTAAAAGGGCAACTTAGTGCACAAAGCATCCCGCATTCATGTAGGATCGGGGAAGGGCCGCACCCTTATAGGTGTAAAGTAGATAGTCTACCCTAATATACATATTAGTGGTTGCTTTTACGGCTCGAACGCGTGATCTATAGGTCACACGGGAAGGAAACAATTTTACTGTTGCTCAAAACTCTCCGGCTTGTAATGTAAATGATCAATTTTAAAAAAGTGTACATTAAAGAGTAATAAGAAGAGAGGGATGAGATAGAGAATAACCTTTACAAAAAATTGCAGCTTGTTTAGCATAAAATCTTGATACTCATTCATGCTAAATTCAACCCTTCTCGTTGGAATATCACAGAAATTAAAAATAAAATCATTACTCCCTGAACTAACAATAACCAAAGCGCCTTTCACTATTTTTTCAGCTTCTTTTTCTCCAAAATACCCTTTCAATTTCTCCAAATATTTTTTAAAATATTCTAACTGTTTTTTCATTGGAATTACTCCAGAAATTGAACTTGTTAAATCATCATATCCTGATCCAGCTGATGCAAAACAAGCTCCAGTTTTAAAATCATTAGCCATTAAATTTGGCTGTAAATATGGTGGCACACCATATTTTTTTAAATTTAATAAAAAAGCTAATACATCTGGTTGAAAATCTACCTGTTGGAATATGGTTATAATAGTCTTTTCCATAGGGTGGATGAATAAAGTGAATATATAGTTATTATTTCCAGTGTCAACTGTTGAATCACCAAAATAAGAATTTATGTGAATTTTGGAATGGATTGGCTTTTAATTGTATAATTACACAAAAAATGGGCAAAAAAGAAAAAGAAGAAGATATCTTTAGGTGCACCCATGGCTAAAAGTTAGAAGTATTATTGAGCAAAACTTTGTTGTTTTATTCCCTCCAACAACAAAGATTCATGGTTTTTTTATGGTTTAAGGACATGTGGTTATGCACATAATTGTTATTATATATATAGCCATATATTTACTAACTTTTTCTTACTTATAAAACACACCGTAAAATAGCTAAATACAATTAAACCTCTCTATACGGCCTCGTCTGTTCCCATATTTTCTTGGTTGGGATAATGAAGTGATGTTATAGAAAACATATATTATAACATAATATTAAAAATAGTTCCAAAGAAAGCTTGGTTTTTATGGTGTAATATTGGAGAAAAAAAGAAATAAGGAAAGGAAATTGTGTTTTAAAGAGCAATTTTATAGGGGAAGGTACACAATTTTGTGATGACTGAATGAAAATGATATATTATTTTCTCTCGTTTAATTTTATTATTCTTTATTTTAACAAACAAAACAAGAACACAAAATTTTCCTTGCTTACCTTCCTACCCTATGCTAATTATAAACAAATTAAAGATATATATTTGAATGCTTATTTAATGGAGAAAAAATCTTACTTTTCTGGATAATTAGTTTCTAAGTTTTTCCTTTTTGATTACTTCTGAATTTAGCTCAAAATTAAGTTCCATGCACGTGTCATTATTTTACAGAATACAGTAATCTTAAAGTATTTTTGATTAAGACTTGGTTTCTTTGCAAGTACCTACTATTATCAAATGTGAGAAAAAAAAAATACAATTACTTACTTACTTTATAAGGAAAGTTTTTTGGAGGTAACCCAACTACCTACTATTCATTCCAAAAGATACAGTAAAACTTGGGTAATTAAATAATTTAGACTTAACCATTGAGAATATATATTATGAAAACAGAGCAAGGACACCAAGAAAGCAAACTAAACCGTAAATATGAAAGTTTTCCTACAAAAGGACCGGCTTCAATAACGTAACCCATAAGGGACGGTTTGTCAAGCTACACTAACATTTAATTTGCTTATAGTCGTAAAAGTTTTCCTACAAAGAGACTGACTTCAACAACCCATAAGGGACGGCTTGTCAAGCTACGCAACTCAGTAAACTTTTGTATTATAACTTACTTTAGCTGTTATAACTCAGAAAACTTTTGCACTACAATAAACTAACTTTCTTAGGGTATTCTTACTCTATTTTCATACATGGACTGGCTTTTAGGGGCTATAGTATTACGTACTGATTCAGACGAACCCAATAATAAGAGATAATAAATTCAGTCATAAAAAAACCAATTTGTTTTAAGGCTTTTTCTTAAACAAGATTTTTTTAAAAAGAAAATCTATTAAATATGTATATAAAATTAATTATTAAATATGTATATGAAAGTTTCCTTACAAAAGGGCTGACTTCAACAACATAACCCGTAAGGGACGGTTTGCCAAGCTACACTAACAGTTAATTTGCTTATAGTCGCAAAAGTTTTCCTACAAAGGGACAGACTTCAACAACACATAAGGCAATTACATGTTCTTCTTGTCCTTGATTTATCTTCTATGGCATATTTGCCTGCAAAGTTGTAACGTCTGCGTACACACAACCCTCTCCTGACCCTACGGTGTGAGAAAATACTGGGTATGTTGTTGTAAAGTTATAAAATCAGAAAAATTTGTTAAATCAACTGGTAAATACATGAAGATATATATATATATATGCATATGGATTCTTTTTTTACTCACTTTCTTTTTGTTCATATTTTGCTGGGTTTTGCAGTTTGTTCTTCATATGTGACTGACAAATTTGGCAATTGTGCCTATTGGAATTAGTGATCCCTTAGGTGTTTTGATATAGAAATTTGGCAAGATTTAAAAATTATGAAGGTATGCACATTCACAATAACATGCTGAATTAATATAATTAATTTGTGCTTTTTCCACAAAATGACTTCAATGATTTCGTCTATAGTTTAATTTTGACCATTACTTTTTAAATTATTTTTGTTCTTAGATGCCAACATTAGCAGCTTATTTTGGTCTTTGGGAGCAAAAATACAGGTTAGATTAGAAGGCATAGATTTATGGCCTAAAATCAGAATTATCTAAGTTATTTATTATGATGAGGAGTTTAGATGATGTTAATGGATTAGGAAGTCTTAAAACATTATGCAACAGTTCTATTTCTTGTATATTCATAATTTATATTATCTGGCAAAACTTTCCAATTAATTCAATCTTCCAAGTTTATTTATATATTTTTTATTGTGATTCTTTTCTCCTATTAATTAGGAATCAAGTTTTCAATTTGACCAATGGAATTGGCAAGGCACTTCTAGCATTGCTACTAGCAGTAGTAGAAGTTTGTTTATGGGGAAAAGAATTATGCATTTTGTGAATCATTTAATCTTCTTTCTATCGATTGAATTAAATAGTTCCAAATGATCTATACTTAATTATAATAAACAGATCAGAATCAATTATAAAAAATTAAAGAGTGCGTAAATTAATAATATTTTCGTGAAAAGGGAGAAGGAACAATGTTTACTCTAAAATTTGGATAACAATTAAACTTGTACTGTGGTTTTAAGGATATGTGATTTCACCCAATACCAATTGATAAATGAGAAAGTAAATGACATAATTGAACTGTGAAATAAACAAATCAGTGTGCGAGCTCAACCTCGACCTCGAATTAGAGTACTCTCGAGGTGATAAAAGTACAAGAACAGTAAGGAATGAATAATTCTGATGAACAGTAATAAGCAAAAAAGAAAGTATTGTATAACCTTTTCTCAGTGAATAATGATGATTACAAATGACTAGAGCTCCTCTTTATATGCTAGAGGAATCCTAATTATGGTATACTTCTAATTACAGAAGGAAATCACATAAACAACTAATAAACTGCTGCTGATTTGATCCGTTCCGAGATTTATGCCACGATTTGTCAAGACCCAAAATCCCACCTCAGTCATCGTGATGGCACCCAGTCTCTAAGACTAGGTAAGCCGATTACAATTACATTTCAAGCCAATTTTTTTAATTAAATAGGTAATCAAAACTAACAACGGAAACAAATATGAAAATCTCCAAAGACGGGTAGTACTGAGTCACGAACTCTAACTGAACACATAGAATGATCACGAGAACCGAATATACAATACTGTTTGATTAAAAATTAACAGTACAATGAAATGAAAAGACTCCAAGTGACTGCGACGACCAAACAGCTCTACCTTGAATTCTTACTATTCCACTCTAATCATGTCCGAGTCCGCTATCTCCAATACCCGACTCTGCAAAAAAATATGCAGAAATATAGTATGAGTACACCACGGTCGGTACCCAGTAAGTATCAAGACTAACCTCAGTGGAGTAGAGACGAGGTACAATCAAGACACTCACTAGTCTAATAGCATGTGCAATAAGATATACTAAATAATAGGAAACAAATAACAATAAGGGCAACAAGAACTCATTAATAACGCTCAACAATTTATGAATATAAGTACACCCAATTTAATCAAGTATTTCAAATAAATATCTTTCACATATAATTCTTCCGAATAAATCTCTTTCAAATATAATTCCTTTAAATAAATATCTTTCAAATATACTTCCTTTAAATAAATCTCTCTCAAATATAATTTCTTCAAATAAATACCTTTCAAATGTAATTCTTTCAAATAAATCTTTTTGAATAAAAATCCTTCCAAATAAATATTTTGAGTATAATTCTTTTAATTAAAAAATCACCATGTGACACTTCATTTCATAGTCATACAACTACGGGTCTCAGCCTATTTTTATATTTTTTATAAACACGGGTCTTAGCCCACTTTCATATTTCCATGGAACTTCGTGCCTATAATTAAATCATCATATTTCCCCCGGCACCTCGTTCCCTCATTTCAAATCACAACTGTACGGACAATTCACATACCAATATCATCATTATTTACTCACGACACCTCGTGCCCACATTTCATATCATAATCCACCTGGCAATGGCCACAGACTCCCAATTTCAACATAAATCGAGCTATTATCAATTTACCAACAACAAAACAAATTGCACAAAGTATAAAAATAAACACAAGAAAAATCACAACATCGCATAAAATCACCAATGTAACTACTCCACAGCATCACATATCATTCCTGACAATAACCACCCTTATCTATCCTATAGCCACCCTTATCACTCCCTAATGGCCACCCTTATCGCTCCGCCTAGACAATATTCCAACCAACACAACAACAGTGAAATGCGACCCTTATACCCACATAATATGAACATTGGAATGCCACCTTATATCATCAAAATAACAACTCACACAACACAACAATCTATACGGGAAATTATCAGGGCAATATAACAAAATCAATTCATATCACAATTTTCCCAATGACCACAACCAAATTCCAAAGATACAACCAAATCAATTAATTTCACAACAAATAGCCGAAGGCTCCACGCAATGTGTATAACACCACAAAACAATCAACAGAGATAGAAATTATTCAGCATAAAGCAAAACCTTCATTAATCCAAATTTAGATAATTATACTAACACTCCTTCTTAAGCTTGTTTAATTAATTATTTTCATAGGGAAAAATTCATAATGAAACTAAATTCGAGGAAATATCAAACCATCGAACTCACATAAATAAGCAATTAATAATTACATCAAATTGTCGTATAAAAACAAGTTCAATAAATGTGATTCGAGGCATGGCAATTAGATGATTAAATATATGCCAACAATTATCCAATTTACTACACAATATGCCTAAGAGTTTAATTCAACATATTTTGCACATATAAGGACGGATATGTACTCGTCACTTCGCGTACACGGCTTTTCACATTTCACAAATGGCACATAAGACTCGATGCCTAAGAGGTAATTCCTCCAATCGAGGTTAGGCAAGACACTTACCTTTTTGAAGTTATGCCGATATTCCAAAATCGTCTTCTTGCTGGAATTGACCTCCGGACCGCTCAAATCTATCCAATTTAATTGTATAACTTCATTAAAATTCGTCGGAAACAATTCCGGATAATAATACGTCGACTTAAAATTTATTCCAAAAAGTCAACGAAAGTCAATGCGGGGACTCGCCTCTCGGAACCCAACATAATTTTATGAAACCCGAACACCCATTTCGATACGAGTTCAACCATACCAATTTTATCAAATTCTGATAACAACTCGACCTCCAAATCTTAAATTTTGTTTTTGGAAGATTTTGCAAAAATCTTGATTTCTTCCATTTAAAACTGAATTAAATGATGAATATGTTATTAATCTGTATTGTTGTAAAATAAAATAATAATAATTTCTGAAAAAATACTGAAACAGTAAGAAACCTCACTAGCGCGAGCTGTAGCGCGGGATTAGCGCGACCTCGCTAGTGGAATATACCAAGGACATTGTGAAACCTGACTAGCGCGGGCGCGGACACGGACGCGCTAGTCCAGGCGTCCTTAGTTGTTTTTTTTCTATGAAAAATAATATAAGAACAAATCGAGCCCACTGAATACACAGTGTGTCCTTAAGGAAATTATTCCCCTCAAGTACCCGAGGTGAT
This sequence comes from Nicotiana paniculata, assembly GCA_005239505.1. NCBI lineage: Eukaryota > Viridiplantae > Streptophyta > Magnoliopsida > Solanales > Solanaceae > Nicotiana > Nicotiana paniculata. The sequence continues at coordinate 19,533 of MDKI01097696.1, forward strand.
GGAATATGTCCTCCCTGGATAGAACGATTTAACTCACCGGAGTGTTGGTACCAAAAACGCCGGTGAACAACGAATCACTCGAAGGCTGTAAAACACACTGGAATATTTTGTGCAGAAGAAGAAGAAGAAGAAGAAGAAGATCAGAAATTTTAGTAAGTAAAAATTCTGGGATTCAAGGTATTTTAGCCAATTTAGTACTGTTTCTGAAAAGGTTTTGCAACCTTTCAGAACAACCATAGCTGTTGGAACAGGTGTGAATCCTTTCAGAATAGCCATGGCTGTTTTGAACAGTATGAATATTTCGGGAAATTTAACAACGGATTCAAAATAATACGGGAAAGAAAATGAGTCGTACCGGATCGGGTCATGGGTCGCTTGTCATTTCGGATTCGAAATTAATTAAATAATTTGAAAAGAATTTTGTCCAAAAAGATTAATCAATCAATCTTTGACCAAATCCAAATCCAAATCCGAGCGAGCAACGACGACGACGGCGCGAGGCTTGCCTTCTTCTCAACTCTTTAAGAGCTAGAAGAAGAGCTTCTCTATGTATACGCATAGATTTTCTTTCCTTTTTCCAATGAGGGACAAAGTGCACTAATTCAAAATTTTACTTCCTTACATTTCTTTTCTCACCATTTTCCATTCACTCTCTTTAAACTACACCAAGCTTAAAATTAAGCTAGACTAAGCTTAAAATTAAGCTACACTAAGCTTAAAGACCAACAATCCCCCACATGAATGGGGAATGACTATAAAATAAAGGAATGCACGGACGTGTGTGTGTTTTACATGCATGAATTAATTGCATCTGGATAAGTAGGTTTCCCTTTGAACTTTTCGTAGTGAACTTATATCGGATATACTCGGTCAATCGGTAGATTTTATATCTTTGTACCGTCGAGCTTTGTTGTATACCTAGACAACATAATTCACATAATCAATCCTTAACCATCTATGGTTCTCACGGTTGTGTTCGTTTCTGCCATGAACACCACCTGGTTTCATGAGTGCTTAGAGAATGGGCCTTTACTTTCATTCCCCTTGAAGCGACTTACACTTCACACTCACATAGGTGATTCCTAAATGTGTAATCCTAAAGACACACTATCTGGTCATATCCTGCCAGACTTAGCAAATCATTAAAAAACTTTAAGCTTTGTTGACTCATCAAAAAGCCTTAATGCTTTACCTTTATTTCTGAACATTGTCTTCATTACGAGAATAGGTTGAGTTATTTGACAATGTTGAACCGTCATTCATAACTTTGTTTGATCTCTTTGAACCTAGCTCTTGGGATCTCCAGTCTGCTAGGTAGAATTACCGCCATGATGACTTGTCCTAGGCCTTAATCCCATTCCCTTTGATGATCTTTCAACTGCCTCTATACCATAGGGAGGAAAGGGAGCCCGGACGGTGGAAGAGCCAGATATAGGCCTTTTGTAAGTGGATCTGACACGTTATCTCTTGACTTTACGTAATCAATTGTGATAACACCACTGGAGAGTAGTTGTCTAATGGTATTATGTCTCCGTCGTATATGACGAGATTTTTCGTTATACATAACGCTCCCTGTGCTGCCTATTGCCGCTTGACTATCACAATGTATACAAATAGGTGCCAAAGGTTTGTGCCAAAATGGAATATCTTCCAAGATATTCCGGATCCATTCAGCTTCTTCACCGGCTTTATCTAAAGCTATGAATTCAGATTCCATTGTAGAACGAGCGATGCACGTTTGTTTGGATGATTTCCAAGACACTGCTCCACCCCAAATTGTGAAAACATATCCACTTGTGGATTTAACTTCAGATGATCTGGTGATTCAATTTGCATCACTATATCCCTCGATCACGGAGGGATATTTGTTATAATGCAAAACATAGTTTTGGGTATGTTTCAGATCCCCCAAAACTCGTTTCATTGCCATCCAATGTATGTGATTGAGATTACTTGTAAATCGACTCAGTTTGCTAATAGCACATGCTATATCTGGTCACGTACAATTCTTGATATACATCAAACTTCCCAATACTCTAGCATAGTTCAGTTGTGAGTCACCTTCACCTTCATTTTTTGAAGTGCATAACTCACGTCAATTGGAGTCTTGGCAATTTTGAAATCCAAATACTTGAACTTGTCAAGTACCTTTTCAATGTAGTGAGACTGTGATAATGGTAGACCTTGTGGAGTCTTGTGAATTCTGATTCCTAAGATCACATCAGCAACTCCTAAGTCTTTCATGTCGAATTTGCTAGTCAACATGTGCTTTGTAGAATTTATATCTGACATGCTTTTGCTTATTATCAACATGTCATCAACATACAAACAAATAATGACTTCATGACCCGGAGTGTTTTTAATGTAAACACATTTGTCGCACTCATTGATTTTAAACCCACTTGCCAACATTGTTTGGTCAAATTTGGCATGCCATGGTTTGGGTGTTTGTTTAAGTCCATAAAGAGACTTAACAAGTTTGCACACTTTCTTTTCTTTACCAGGAACCAAAAAACCCTCAGGTTGTTCCATATAAATCTCTTCCTCCAATTCTCCATTTAAGAAAGCTGTTTTAACATCCATTTGATGGATTTCAAGACCATACACGGCTGCTAATGACACTAACATCCTAATAGATGTTATGCTCGTTACTGGAGAGTAAGTGTCAAAGTAATCAAGACCTTTGATCACGCTCAACTATGTCTTGTAGAAACACTAAACGGGAGTTGCAAATATAATCCGGGGTATTATGCCCAGAGTCGATCCCACAGGGAATTTACGTATCAATTGAGTCTATAAAATACTAGACTGTTGCTAAATAAAGTTTCTTAAGACTTTGAATATCAATTTGGTGATGTTTAACTAATTCTACAATCAATAATCTCTCTCAAGTAATTATGATAATTTACTAAACGCACTCTCTCAAGTTACGCTAGCTAGAT
>ML318092.1:1109-50739 GCA_005239505.1 Nicotiana paniculata
CCTGGTCCACGTAATCTGAAAATTTTGATTGATGTATATTTGCAACCTTTGATTGATGAGCTGAAAGAATTGTGGTATGATGGTGTTGAAACATATGACATATCAACCAAGCAGAATTTCAATTTGCGTGCTAATTTAATGTGGACAATTAACGATTTTCATGTGTATGGAATGTTGTCTGGGTGGATGACTGTTGGTAGGCTAGCTTGTCCGTACTACATGGAACAATAGTTCGAAAGAAGAATCAACTGATAAAGCACAAACTAGTTCGGAAAAATAATCCTCGGATGAGGAACAATACGTCGATGAGCTTTAAAAAGTTGGTTTCTTTACTACTTCTCATTTTATAGCTATTTTATTATATGTTTCAATCTAAATATGTAATTTTTATGCAGATGACAGGCAAGGTGTCGAGGTAATGATGACCCTACGGGTTCTCAGGGTAAAGGAAAGGCTAAGAGGGAAAGAGGAGAGTAGAAGATACTCCTCCCTCTTATCCTCCCTATTTTCCACCCTCTTCACAGGCGTCACCTATGTCTTATCCTCCATCCGATGGATATTATGAGGTGCCACAGCATCACCAGCCCAGCTACATCTTTGTGCAGACACCAGGTCTTTCAGCACAGGGCCCTAGGACTGTACGTCCAACATACAGTCCAACTGCCTCACGACCACATGGCTCACATCCATCCAGGTCACAGCCACGGGGATCACAACCACGTGGGTCACAGCCACTGGTGCCACAACCACGGGGATCAGAGGCATCAGTATCACAGCAGCTTCCGGTCGATCCCACGATGTCGCAGTCACAGGGATCACATCCATCTTCCTCATCGGCTTCATCTCTTACAGGCCTTTGCCTGCGAGATACTAGCTCTGACCCCCCTACACCTTCCACACATGAATCTAATGTACATGTTTCCGACGATGATGTTGATGATGACGAGGAGGTGCATAAGGATAAGTATGGCAGGATCATCATAGTCCCTGAGGGTGATCGGTAAGAGCAACTTGATTTTTTTTACCTTTATTATTTTGTACAGTTTGTACTAATATATTAATGTATTTTTTTTGTTAAATTGCAGGTTCATCCCGAGTAACACTACTACAAGGATAATCACCAACGCCACCAGAAAGCTATATGATGTCCCTTATACGACGAGTTGGAGTGAATTCCCATTCTCGCTGAAGGAGCAATTTTCAATGAATTTAAGGTATAAATTTTCTTTTAAGATTTATAATTATTTATATTTATGATATTTTCATACAATGTTTAACTTTTGAAATACAGAGAAAGTGTGTATGGAAACACCATTATAGCGCGGAGGTGGCGCATAATTTTAATCTTAAGGCTCGGAAGCGGTTGTCGCATAGTTTCTCCAATGCTAGACTGTACAACCAGAAGCCTAACTGGATGCTTGACGATTTTTGGAGGGATTTGTAAAGGCAGTGGCTTGCCGCGGAGTTCTTAAAGAAGAGCGAAAAAGGAAAGAAAGCTCGCGCATCCGAGAAGGGAGGCTCCTTGCACTCTGGAGGTGCGATCAGCCAAGGGACTATAAAAAGAAGATTGGTACATAATTTATTCATTTATTTTAATTTTCAAAGTATATCTATTCTGTTTATTAACTATAATTTATGAATTTTTAGGAAAAGAAGTTGGGTCGTCCAATGAAGCAAGATGAGTTATTCAAGGAGACTCACATTGTCAAGAAAAAGAAAGAGACTGATCCAGAAAGGTGAGTCGACGATCGATCATCGACTGTACATGTAAGTTTTCTCTTTTCATTAAGTATTCTGATATACTCTAATATAATCTTTCAAATACTAATTAAATAAAAAAATTCTTATAGGATCGCTTCAGAGTTGACATGGAGTAATTCATACGCAGCCAGCCACTAATGAGTCGGGCGAGCCAATCCATATTTCGGAGGAGGATGCAGAAAGACTATGGATGCAGGCGACTGGCGGTGCAAAATATGGGAAGGTATACGGGCTTCCTAATAAGAAGTTTCACCGCTATCACTGTGGAATGCAAGGAATAGGAACTTCCTCGCAAGCCGAGCAACTTGATGGGGAGAGCCTCTCCACTATGCGGGAGACTGTGACAAAGCTCACAAGCGAGCTAGAAGCATCCAAGGAACGAGAAAGGCTTAGAGATGCTCAGTACGTTAGCATGCAAGCTCAGTACCAAGGCATGCAAGCTCAGTACGAAGGTATGCAAGCTCAGCTTAAATCTCTCCTAGCTTCTGGAGCTTTTCCGATTCCCCGGTCTCGCGAGCCATCGCCAGAGGCTCAACATGAACGTGAGCGTTCCTTCCTTCCTCCCCGTGTTAGTTCCTCCCGTCCTCCCCGTGATCGTTCTTCTCGTCCACCACGAAATGACCCTTTTCATTACCGTCTTGATAATGAAGATTCATCATACGGTGATGATAATGATATAGAATGAAACAGTCATTGAGTACTTTTATATACTTTGAACTAGACATTAGAACTTTGGTCCATTTTGGAATGGGCTTGTAATAAATGTTAACTTAGTTTTGTTAGTTAAATGTGTTAGTTCTATTGAACTTTATACGTTGGTGGTTTTAATATTGGTTTTAATGTAGTTGTTGTTGTGTTGTTAGTTCGTATTATTATTGTGTTAGTATTGTTGTTGTTGTTGTTGTAATGGGATTTGGTATGTTGGCAGGTGGTGTGGCTGCCAAAATAGGTAGTTTCTGCCAAAATAAAACCCAGAAAAGCGATCAAAGTTGGTCGCTGTTAAACCCAGATTTCCAGAATAGCGACCAACTTTGGTCGCTATGTTATTAAAAAAAAATTTTGTTTTTTTTTTTGGAAATTAGCGACCAATTGTGGCCGCTTTGGTTTAAAACAAATTAAATAAATTAGTAAAAAAATTATTTTTTCTGGAAATTAACGACCAATTGTGGTCGCTTCTGTTTAAAACAAATTAAATAAATTAATAAAAAAGCGACCAACTGTGGTCGCTATTTTTCAGATTTTAAAATATTATATTTTATTTACAGACCAAAGTTGGTCGCTATATTTTGTATAATAATAAATAAATAAATAACGTAATTTAAAAATAGAGACCAAATTTGGTCGCTAAATTTATATTATTAAAATTATATAGCGAACAAAGTTGGTCTCTTTTTTTGATACCCGGAATATTTGGTCAATTTAACATAGAGACCAAAACAAAATAGCGACCAAGCCTGTTTGGACGCATTTTGGTCGCTTTTCACTGTTTAGGGATCAACTTTGGTCGCTTTTTTCCGAATTTTTAGTAGTGAATGTCATTTATTGTTAGTTATCACTACATTATTGCTCATACTTTTTAGAACAGTTAATACATATCGTTGTCAATCCACCACTAGATCTGCCTAACACTTGTCAGGTTTACGGAAATCACGTTCTAGATATGTTATTATTAACTAAGTTTGAATTTGCATGTCATGTGTATCTGCATATTTTCCGCCGTTGTTTGATCATCCCATCTCTGTTTCTCTATCTTTTTCTTTTTCAGTTATTTCATTTATCTCTTTCCTATTTGCTAGAGCAAAGTAGATCCTATAGGAATTTATTATTTTAAAAAAACAAATCACAAGGGATGGCAACAATCGTTACAAAGTCCAAGTACGATTTCGCAAAGTATAGCTCCCTATTAGCCAAGGTTGAAGAATACTTGATTTTTGTAGTTTTGATATATATTTCGATATACACAAAAAATGAAAATAAAGTTTTGATATATATTATAATATACACAAAGAAGAAAAATTTAATTATATTATACACTTTGATATACAAAACAAGGCAACTACAAATGTGTTATACATTGAGATATACAAGAAAATAAATACATTTGGTATACATTGATGTGTTATACATTGCGATATACAAACAATACAATTATTTTTGTTGTGATATACATTAATATAGATACCAATAAATTGTAAACAACTATATCTATAATTTCGTATTTTAGATATACAAAGAAGGAAAATAAAATTTTAATATCATTTTGATATATACTTAGAAGGAAGATAAAATTGTGATATACATATTATTGTTGTGATATACATTTGTTGGCTATCTGGCGCCAATATTTATAACTAGTACTTTTTTCTGCTAATTATGTGGGTTAAGTTGTTACACCATGCCAAGCGGCCCAAATTTGTAATTAAGGTAAGGTTAGAAATGTATGGGGCCATTTGCACAAATAGCCATTTGAGGCAACTTTTAAAATTTTGTTGGGCTTGGTAAAATAATGTTTTAAAGAAAAATTCATCCAACTACTCTTTTACAGGGAAATCTAGCTCTTTTTTTGTGGAGTTTAGGAGACCTCAACCTTATATTATATGTACACGGAGGAGGACATACAATTTGACTACAATGAACTTCGTACAAGGGCAATTTTTTGTATTAAAATTTTTTTTGGCACCTCTCTTTGGGCAATGATCCTATTTATCCTTTTTCTCCTTTTTTTGGCTTTTCTCCCTTTATTCTTTGATTTATTAATAAAGGCCGGCAATGAAAAGTTGCTAGGCCATATAGTGCAAGGCGATTTAAGGTCGGCAAATGCAGTTTCCGTTTGAGTCACATCTGTTCGTTACAATTAAATGCTTTATTTTCTCATTAGACGTAGAGTATTTACTTGGTCATTACTACCTCAAAAATAAAGTGCATTTGTCTAAACCCATTCAACAATATAGAAAAACTCTATCCATGGATTTATAAAGAGACAAATCAAAAAATGTTTCGGGTGAAGATAACTTGTGGCCTTCACAATGTTGACCGACCAGAGACAAACGTCAGCGCAATTGTGGAGACAATACTCTTGCAGAGTTGGTTAAAGCGATCAATCATCAATCTCGTATACCCTTTGTAAGCTTGTGCAATTTCTCAAAGCATTGATTTTTGTTGATTTCACAAATCTGACATTAGTATATAGTTATATAAGTTTTTAAAAGTTCGTTTTCTGAAACTTTTGTGTACAATATTTGCATTTGTTATATCCTCCAATAAAAATCATGCACCATCCTTGGCAACATCCCTTCCGAAAGCTCATGAGTCATGAGCAGTTTGTACACATGCTTTACCCGACATAGATGTTGGGTTCTTTCTAGTAAAACTAAATTTAATGATTCATATTGTTTGTAAACTTCTTGAATTTCAACTGTATCAATTGAAAACCCAGATTTGGCAGTGATATTTTGATTATTAGTTATATTTATGTGATGTGCCGCTATATATGAAGTCCCTTTCTTTTTCTCTCTTTTATATGTGTAGATGTTTATTATGAATGTGTGTTGGTCCAAGTGAAGGTTTGTTTTGAAGATTAACAAAGGAAGCTCAGTCATGAACCAGGTCCATCCCTTGTGTGCATAGACACGGGCATATTCGAGCATGTCGGATGCATGTGAAGGAGATAAGCTTAATTGATATTTCCTGATCGAAAAGGTTGCATAATTGATAAGGAGAAGGACTCCTTACTCAAAGAGAATATTATCCAAGACAAGGAAGGAGTTAGAAGTTGAGATCAACTAGAACTCTTCCACCAAGGAAGAGTAGCATTAGAACTCTAGTTATTTCTTCATCTACTAACTCTATATATTACATGATGTTCTCATTCTACAGGTATGCACAAAAGCAGAAGTTAAACGTGAGTTGAGAGCAAAATAGCAAGGCATTTTGCAAGCAATTCGTGTGTGATTCAAGTGTGCAAACTTGAAGCTACATGAACCAGATAGAAGAGCCAGTTCCAAGTGTCTGTCTTTTATTCTAGTTCAATTGTAGTAGGTATTTTCATATTGTACCTTTCAGCTTTATCTAGAGGCAATTGTAATAGGTACTCAGAGTATTCAAGTTAGAGTTAACTTGAAGTTGTCGCAATAGTTAGAGGGCAGTTGCCACAACGGGATTAGAGTTAATCCTAAGTGTTTTGTAAATGCAGTTTTTGGCGCAGTGATTTAGTGGAGAGTTTGGAAAAATCCTACTGACAAGTAGGTCGTAATTTTTTCACCTTTTGAGCCAGGTTTTTTCCACGTAAAATACTTGTGTTCGCTACTTTTCGCATTTACTATTTCAGCAATAGTAGGTTAAGGAACACTTAGAAGACCAAGTACTTCCATAATCAGTTTAAGCGAAAAATTGGACACCACACAAATCACCCCCTCCCATCTTGTGTCGTATTGAAGTTAAAACATCAATTGGTATCAGAGTGGGTTCTCCTTGAAGATGCTAACACCTTAGGAGAAGACCAAGATGAGTGCACCACCTGAAAACTGGGAAGGGCAATCCACTGATAGGGAACCACTCTTCAACGAACAGTACTACTCCTGTTGGAAGAACAGGATGAGAGATCACATTATTGGAGAAGACTATGATCTGTGGGACATTATTACTGATGGACCACTGGCTATACTGAAGAAAAATGATGAAGGAGTAGATGTGCCAAAGACAAGAGCTAGCTGCACTGCTGATGACTTGAGAAAATGGGAGAAGAATGCTAAAGCCAAGAAATGGCTTGTTTGTGGACTTGGTCCAGACGAGTACAACAGGATTCAAAGTTGCACCACTGCTAAGGAAATTTGGGACACTTTGCAAGTACTTTGCAAGTGGCCCGCGAAGGAATACCTCAAGTGAAGAGGTCCAGAGGAACTCTACTATATTCTCAATATGAAAACTTTACCATGAAGGAAGGGAAAACCATCTAAGAGATGTATACAGAGTTCACCACATTGGAAAATGAACTTAAGTCTCTTGGAAGGATTATTCCTGAAGACAGAGTTGAGAAGATTTTGACAAGAGTTCTGCCAGTCACTTAGGATAGCAAAATCACTGCCATTCAAGAATCAAAGAACATTTTCACTCTTAAGTTGGATGAGCTAATTGGAAATCTCACTGCTTATGAACTTAGACTGCAAACCATGAAGATGGATGTACCCAAGAAGGAAAAGAGCATGGCACTCAGAATCACTGAAGGTTCTGATCTAGAAGATGATGAAATGTCTATGATCACAAAGGACTTCAAGAAGTACCAAAGGAGAGGAAAGGGTCCTTCAAGAAGTGGGAGCTATAGCAAACCAAAGGTTCCTGAAAAGCAAGCCAATGAGGGATACTACAAGTGTGGGAAGACTGATCACCATGTTAAGAACTGCCCTCGATGGGGAATTGAATGGAAGAAAAAAAGAGCTTAACGAATAAATAGGAAGAAGGAACATGTTCAACCTAAGAAGAACAAAGGATCAACCAAAGCTATGGTCGTTGCATGGGGAGAAAGCTCAGATGAAAGCTTAGATGATGAAGATGGATATGAACAAGCACTTATGGACATTAGAGAATCTGATGATGAAAATGAGGTAAGTTAATCCATCTCAAAGACAAGATTAAATTTTTGTCTAAAGAAAAGCTATCTGAGTTACTTCTAGATTTAAGTGATGAATCTGAGGATGTAAACAATGAAAGGGAACAACTGTCTAAGGAATGTGTGATTTTGAAAGCAAAGTGTAAGAACCTGAAACTTAGGGTTAGTGAGACTGTAACTGAAAATACTGCATTAAAGAACCAGGTTCATGCACTTGAATCAAATGTCATAGAACTTAGATCTAAAAACCTAAAACTGAAATTAGGAACAGGTAAGAAGACAATTGATTGCACACAACTCGCTCTAGAAGAAAATGCAGGTAAACTAAAATATGAGTTGTATAAGAAGAATGAGAAAGTAAGAATTTTGAAGGAGGATCCAGGTACGTTCAAGCATGAACTAGACAGAACTTGTAAATGGAACAGGTCCTCTGATGCACTTTCATGGCTACAGAAACATCATAGTAGCAATAGAAGAGGATTTGGCTTTGGAAATCTGCCCCCTAAATGGGATCCCAAAAGCAAGTACCTTACACTTCTTGAGAACAAGATCTGTACTCACTGTGGTAAAACAATTCACTACAAAAGTGAATGCACTACAAAAGAAAAGGCAAGTCAAAAGAACAAAGAATTTGTTCAAGTGGAAGAATAGGCTACCAAGTTGGGCTAAAAAGAATTTGATTCATCATTTTGCCTATAGAAAGGGACCCAAACTAGTTTGGGTTCCTAAGACTAACCCCTTATTTCCTTTTTCATGTCCAAGTAAGGGGAGCAACCAAATATGGTACATGGATACTGGTTTCTCAAAGCATATGATAGGAAACAAGAACCAGTTCCTTTCACTTGAGGGCCTCAAAGGAGGTAATGTCTCTTTTGGAAATGAGAAGAAAGGTGAGATCATTGGGGTTAGAAAGGTAGGTAAAACTGATTCTCACTCTATTGAGAATGTCTACTTGATAGATGGCCTAAAATACAGTCTAATCAGTGTATCACAACCGTGTGATAAAGGTAACTTGGTAGAATTTACCTCTACCAAATGTTTTATGATTAATATTACCACTGGCAAGATTGTTTTGCAGGGAAAAAGAGTGAACACTATATATACTGTAGATATGTCCACACTTTCAGAAAATGAACTCACTTGCCTAAGTGTGTTGGACAATGATCCCCTCCTTTGGCACAAGAGACTTGGACATGCTAGTCTGAGTCAACTCAACAAATTAGTCTCCAAGGACCTGGTGATAGGGTTGTCTAACATCAAGTTCAAGGAATACAAAGTTTGTAAGGCATGTGCAATCTTTTAAATGCAAGAAAATGGTAAGCACCACCAGGATGATGGAACTTTTTCATATGGATCTTTGTGGTCCAATGAGAACATTAAGCAGATGTGGTAAAAGATATGTGATGGTGCTTGTTGATGATTACTCTAGGTTTACTTGGACATTATTTTTAACGTCTAAAGATGAAACATTTTACATGTTCACTTATTTGTTAGAAAAACTCAGAAGCAACTAGGTAATCAACTTGAATCAATTAGGTCTGATCATGGCACTAAATTTGAAAATGCTAAATTTGCTGATTTTTGTGTTGAGCATGCATAGATCATAATTTTTATGCTCCTAGGACTCCACAACAAAAAGGAGTAGTTGAAAGAAAGAATAGGACACTTGAAGATATGGCTAGGACTATGTTTCTTTCTAGTAAACTGCCCCATAGCTTTTGGGCAGAAACTGTAAATACTGCATGCTACATCATAAATAGGTGCATGTCTAGATCTCTTATAGAGAAGACTCCCTATGAGTTACTTAAAGGGATAAAACCAAACACATCCCATCTTAAGGCATTGTGCACAATAATGGTAAAGGTAAGTTTGATCCCAGAAGTGATGAGGGAGTATTTTTGGGATGTTCTTCACATAGCAAAGCTTATAAGGTCTATAACAAAATAGCTGTGTGTAGAAGAAAGTGTTCATGTGGTTCTTTATGAACTAACATTCTTTCCGAGAGGCAGGAACATGATGATGAAGCAATTGGGCTGGTAAGAAACTCAAATGAAATCACAGCCCAGACTAAAGCTGCACTAGAGGAAGGAACAGGTGATGGAACATGTTCTTCCACCCAGAGCAACATGATAGGGGGAATAGAACAAAGAGCAAATGATCCTCAAACCGCAGTGGAACCTGTCCATGAACCTGTTCCACAACAACAAAGCATTAAAGGAACATCAAGGGGAAACCAGTTGGTTGTGAAATCTTACAAGTATCAAAGTTCGCATCCCATTGAGAACATAATTACTTATCCAACCTCTGGAATCAACACTAGATCTTCATTAAAGAATCTTTGTGCTTGTGATGCTTTCTTATCTCTTATTGAACCTAAAAATGTTGTTGAGGCTTTGCAGGATGCAGACTAGGTAAATGTAATGCAAGATGAACTCAACCAATTTGAAAGGAGTCAAGTTTGGCATCTGGTACCAAGACCCAAGGACAGATCATTAATTGGGACAAAATGAGTCTTCAGAAACAAACTTGATGAAGATGGAACAGTTACAAAGAACAAGGCAAGATTGGTGATTCAAGGATATAGCCAAGATGAGGGCATAGACTATGATGAAACCTTTGCTCCAGTTGCAATTTTGGAAGTAATAAGACTCCACATAGCCTTTGCTGCTTACATGGAATTCACCCTTCACCAGATGGATGTCAAGAGTGCCTTCTTCAATAGCTATCTAAAAGAAGAAATGTTTGTCAAGAAACCTCCGGGGTTTGAAAGCAAGGAGTGTCCTAATCATGTGTACAAGCTTGACAAGGCACTTTATGGGCTCAAGCAGGCTCCAAGAGCACGGTATGAAAGATTATCAAAGTTTATTCTTGAGCATGACTACAAGAGAGGTAAAATTGACAATACTTTGTTCTTGAAAGAAAAAGGTAAAGATCTCTTGGTAGTTCAGATATATGTTGATGATATAATCTTTGGAGAAACTACTGGTAAGTTAAGTAAAGAATTTGCTAAACTAATGGGGAGTGAATTTGAATGAGCAAGATGGGTGAGCTTAATTTCTTTTTAGGTTTACAAATTAAACAAAATTCAAATGAAATTATGATCCATCAGCAGAAGTATGTAAAAGAGTTGCTTAAAAGGTTTAAAATGGAAGATTCCAAAGAAATTGACACTCCTATTGCAATAGCTACAAAGTTGGATATAGATGAACCTGGTTCATCTGTTGATCAGAAGTTGTATAGGGGAATGATTGGCTCATTGTTGTATCTCACTGCTAGTATACCTGACATTATTTTCAGTGTAGGCCTTTTTGCAAGATTTCAGGCAAATCCAAAGGAATCTCACTTGACTTCTGTCAAGAGGATTTTGAGATATCTAAAAGGCACCACTGATTTTTTTCTATGGTATCCTAAAAGGTAATAATTTCAATCTAGCGAGATAGGTTGATGCTGATTATGTAGGTTTTCTTGTGGATAGAAAGATCACCTCAGGTATGACACACTTTCTTGGATCATGTGTTGTGTCTTGGGCCACCAAAAAAGCAAAATTTTGTGCTGCTTCTTGTTGTGCTCAATTGTTGTGGATAAAACAGCAATTAATGGATTTTGGAATTGATGTTGGTTGTATCCCTATCTTTTGTGATAACATTAGTGCAATTAGTATGACCAAGAACTCGGTTCATCACAAGAGAGCTAATCACATAGATGTTAAGCATCACTTTTTGAGGGATAACTACGAAAAAGGTTTGATCACTGTGGAATTTTGTAATACTGACAAGCAAATAGCTGACATATTCACAAAAGCTCTAGGTAGAGATCACTTTGAAAGGAACAAATAAGAATTAGGGATTATTAAGATCACCTAAAAGGATCAGTTAAAAAGTCATAATGAAAAAAAAATGATGAAAAAAAATATTTGGTTAGAAAATCTGTAAATTTTGTATATTTAGATTAGATTTTGCTCAATCTCATACTTTCAATAGTATACTCTTGTGCCATGTGCTAAAATGACTCATTAATTTCTAATGATATTTTTTCTATTCTTGGAAATTTAGACTTACACAAGAGAAGCTTCAGTGAAGAACCTGGTTCACAAGATCAATCAGTATGTTTTATACACTCTGCATAATATGAAATAACTATATTTGGATCATGAGAAGAGTCCTACCTAATTCTAAATCACTTTTGAACTTATCTGTTACAAGTGAACCAATTCAGTTCAAAAGAGTTCTAACCGAATTGAAGTACCTAGATTCTAGGGATAGACTCCAACGTCTTTTCAAAACTGAAATTCAGTTTGATGAGACTTCTAAAAGTCTGAAAAGTTGTCGTTACCCCATTAATTACTTCTCTTTAAATTGATCAGCCTTCACTCCATCTTTTCAAGCCGTCAAAATACTCTCCATCTTCTCTCATCTTCCAAATATAATACAACTCTCTTCTCTTCCATACCCAAGCACAGAAATGGCTAACACTCTTGAGAATCCTTCATCACCACCACAAGAAACCACTTCCACACCCACTATCACCCCTTCCACCACCCCAACCTATAAGAAAAAAGTAAAAATGATGGATCGCAAGGTTGTTGCCGGTAGAGAGCAGATTAAGAAAATAAATGATCAACTGAAAGCGAGTAGGGAAGAAGAACCTCAGAAATATGATGAATCCTTCAAATCTGCTACTGAGGGGGTATAAATTGTTTCTTCCGAAACTGAACATGTATCTTCTGGCCCTAAATTTACTCCTGAGACAATTTATGAAGTTGCTACAAATTTGGAGAATAAATTTGTACTCGTAGGGTCTATAGCAGGTGTTGAAATTACAGAGTCCGGAGGAGTTGGTGGTAAAAATGAAAAAGGAAAATAAAAAGAGAGCAAGGGTTCTAGGAGTGCTATGAGGGGAAAGGGTAAAAGAGTGGTTGATTCTTCACCCACACCTGTTAGTTTAACCAAAGACTCAGGTGCAATGGTTGTTTGGGGAGAAAAATCTGCTGGAGTAGAGGAGAGAGTAATGAAAATAGGGGGAGAAGTGGGTCGGGCAAAGTTGCTGAAGGGCTAGTTCAACTTGGGAAAATGTAGATGAACTTGTTTCATCTGAATAGGAAACCTACTGAAAAGAGTGACTGAAAGTTATAATCCAAAGAAGAAAGGAAGTTCAAAGGTTAAAACCCCTGGCACTACTAGGGAAAACAATAAAAGGAAGATTTCCCCTTCTGTCACTATTGAAATTCCTCCTACAAGAGGAAGAGCCACAAGAAGCCAACTAAAGAAGAATGAGGCAGAACTGCAGAAAGCCTTAGAAGAAAGTAGAAGAAAAACAGTTGCTAATGGAAAGAAGAAGATGGATGAGCCTGTTGAAGCTGTTGACATTGATGAGATAGACATGGTCCTTCAAGATGAAGATGAGACTGAAGAAGTGAAGGTTGTGACTCTTAAAGCCAAGAAAGGCAATACTTCCACTAAGAAGTCTGTTTCAAAGTCAAAGCTTGTTGAACCATCCACTTTGGCAAAAAGAACCAGGTCTGTTGTGAAATCAAGACAAGTGAAAATTGTGGAGGAAGAAGAATGGAGTGGAGAGGAAGAAGATGATTCTGACACTTAGAAAGAAAATATGGACAAGTTTGGCAAGAGGACAATTTTGAAGGGTAGACTCCTCAAGGACTTGGAGGAGTAAGGAATGGTGCTACTTTTGGAGAAGTTGAATTGCTAGGATGGAAGGACATGGACCTTCAGATGAATGGCAGGTTGGCCAGGAATGAAATTATTGAGTTTATGGAAAATGGTTAGGTAAAACATGGAAGGGTTACCAGTATGGTGAAAGGAGTACAAGTCACCTTCGATGTGAAGGAGTTGGGAGAAATTCTGGGTGTACCTGCTGAGGGGTACAATGACTATAAAAAGCTCAAGTGGCCAAGCTTAGAAAATCTTCCTACTTCCATTGCCATTACACAAAAATTCAGTGAATGAGGAGGAAATTGAATCCAGGGTTATGTACAAGAGTGATATGAAGCCACCCCACAAAGTGTTGTTCGAACTTGTAAACAAATGTATTCTGCCAAGGCAGGAAAGGAGGCACATTGTAACATTCATGGACTTGGCCCTCATGGAGTGTTTGGACAGTGGGAGGCAGATTAATTGGCCTGGATTTATAATCCAGCTTCTTGATAGGGTTATAAATTGCACCAAGACTCATGTCATACCATATGGCTTCATTCTCACAGTAGTGCTTGCACATTTCAAGGTACCTATGAAGAAGTAGGAGGTTGGTACAAGCAAGGATCATTTTGGGGAAAATACTTTGCTTTCTTGTGACTATGAAGTCTACACAACTCCTAAAGAACCTGGTTCATCCAAGAAGGTACTAGTGAATAGCAAGGTGCGAGCCTTGGTGCAAGAAAGTAGGGCTAAGGATGCTGAGATTGAGAGGCTGAAGAAGAGGTTGGCTGAGGTGGAGATCGAGAGAGATGTTCTCAGAACTGAGCTAGCAAAAGAAAAGGAGAAGAATGATGGCATTCTTTAGGATATGCTAAAACTACTCAAAGACAAAAACCAAGCACCTGGTCCTTCTCAGTCTTAATCCTTCTAGCCTAGTGTAGATCAACCAGTGACCTAGTTCGGGATTTTTTGTTGCTTTTGCTCATGTTTCCAATGTGTTTATTTCTTCTTATGCTTTGTGGTAAGGTCTTATCAATCATCGCTGAAATTCACTATCTTTTGCTCTAACTATTTGTTTATATTTCTTTGATGGTTAATATTCTTAGCTTGATCTATGATGATAAATTCATGATGGCATTTGAAGTAGCCAAGTGTCCATGAGTAAGTTTAAAATCTGGTTATCTTACTTCTTTATGTAACTTTTCGATGATGCCAAAAGGGGGGAAAGCCTTGTGCTTTACACTTTGAACGGTGATGTTTATAACCTAATGAATCTGTCCTTAATGATAAGATATTAAAAGGAAAAAATATTTCTAACATTGTGTTGATGTTGAGCTAAGTTGAAACAGGGCCTAAGCTTATTAAAAGCAAAGAGTTTGTCATCATCAAAAAAGGGGAATTTGTTGGCCCAGGTGAAGGTTTGTTTTGAAGATTGACAAAGGAAGCTCAGGCATAAACTAGGTCCATCCCTTGTGTGCATAGACACGGGCAGATTCGAGCATGAGGGATGCACGTGAAGGAGATAAGCTTAAGTGATATCTCCTTATCAAAAAGGTTTCATAATTTACAAGGAGAAGGACTCCTTAGTCAAAGAGAATATTATCCAAGATAAGGGAGGATTTAGAAGTTGAGATCAACTAGGACTCTTCCACCAAGGAAGAGTAGCATCAGAACTCTAGTTATTTCTTCATCTACTAACTCTATATATTGTAGGATGTTCTCATTCTACAAGTATGCACAAAAACAGAAGTTAAATGTGAGTCGAGAGCAAAATAGCAAGACATTTTGCAAGCAATTCGTGTGTGATTTAAGTGTGCAAACCTGAAGCTACGTGAACCAGATAGAAGAACCAGTTCCAAGTCTCTGTCTTTTATTCTAGTTTAATTGTAGTATGTATTTTCATATTGTACCTTTCAGCTTTATCTAGAGGAAATTGTAATAGGTACTCAGAGTATTCAAGTTAGAGATAACTTGAAGTTGTCGCAACAGTTAGAGGTTGGTTTCCACAATGTGATTAGAGTTAATCCTAGGTTTACAAAAGTATTTTGTAAACGCAGTTTTTGGCTCAGTGATTTAGTGAAGAGTTTGGGAAAATCCTACTGAGAAGTAGGTCGTGGTTTTTTTTTCTTTTATGCCAGATGTTTTTCACGTAACATACTTGTGTTCTTTACTTTTCGCATTTTCTATTTCAACAATAGTAGGTTAAGGAACACTTAGAAGAACCAGGTCCTTCCATAATCAGTTTAAGAGAAAAATTGGACACCACACAATTTACCCCTTGTGTGGTATTGAAGTTAAAACATCAATGTGTATAATGGATTATTTTATTTATTCCCAGTGGAAATAGATTTTTAGGTTGAACACAATTTTTCTTTTTTTTGTTGACAGAGTTATAACTTATAGGTGCTCCTCGGACCCAAACGAAGTTTGAATTCAGCAGTAAAACCAAGAAAATGTAAACAATGACGATGGGTTGCAAAAGCTCTCTAGCCGAGACAAAAATTTGAAGCTTTTCATCTCAATGACCTTCATCTCTACTACATAGGGTGTTGGCAAATACAGAGAAAAAGATGTTATAATAATCTTCATTAGTCTTGACAAATCTCGTAATTACCGCAAAAAAGAAAAAAAATTATATTGGGACAGACTCGCTGTGAGTATTAAACTTTTCTTACTTTGGTCTTGGTTAGTCACACATCTAATTAGTGAAAAATAATTCATAGTCTAATACAGATTAATTGCTCATTTTTGGTAAAATAAAGTACATAAAATGGAATGTCTTTAAAAATAGCGCAAAGCACAGACATATTCTCTAGTACTTATAAAATCCTGGAACCGAGAGAGAAATATTTTTTTTACCTTTTGCAACTGTGATTATATTTTGTGTTAGACAATTTCCTTCTTTCTTGAAAAAAACAAACCTTTTTATTACGTTAGGGATTAGTTTTTGGGAAAGGAAGCCAATTTGATTCCTCTTTTGAAAAGGTAAATAAGGAATTGAGAATAATTATTCTTTCCTGAAATGTAGTATCTCTTTTATTTAGTCTAGGAATTTGAGGAATGTAGTTTTAACTTTTTTATCTATGTTAGGAATCTACTTTGTTTGCTCAGTTAACAACTGTGTATCCTAGCATGGACAGTAGAACTGTGATTCCTTGGTCCTATCTTCCAAAAGAACTTGTGGAGAGGATCGGCAAATGCCTCAACGCCTATATTGACGTCCTTCGCTTTCGTGCAGTCTGCACAACATGGCGTTCTTCGCTTCCTCCTTTCAAATTTACTTAAGATATTAAAGGTTTGATAAATTTAAAATGAGGGTAGTATGCATTATGGTTAACCCAAGTGTCAAGCTAAAATGAAGACATTTAGCAATTTTAGGACAACATTAATAATTAGGAATTATAAATAAAATATAATTAATGAAAGTAGTTGAATGAAATATATCTTAGACAAATCATATATATATATATATATATATATATATATTTATCCACTCATAGATTTTCTTCTATAATAGCTAGAAATATAGAGGTAAAGAATTAATTAAAAAAACTATATGTGATGACCCAAAAGGTCACTTCTTATTTTATAAGTCAAAATTGTGTTCTGAGGCCTTAAAAACCTCCTTTTATATCACCTCATTTTGCGTGCACAACCCGGGCGTGTATCCGGGAAGCTTCTATGTGAAAAACTGAGAAAAATACTAAATTGGCCTTAATATTAAATTTAAGTTGACTTCGGTCAACATTTTGGGTAAACGGACCCGTACCCGTGATTCAACGGTCTCGGACGTAGGAAAATATGAGACTTGGGCTTATGCCCGGAATCGAATTCCGATGTCCCAAGCCCGAGAAATGAATTTTTGAAAGAAATTGATTTACTGAAATATATAAGAGTTCTTGGAAATTTGGTTATATTTGAAATTTATGGTATCGGGCCCGTATTTTGGTTCCAGAGCCCGGTACAGGTTCAATATGATACTTGAGTTGTGTATGTAAAATTTGGTATGAAACGGAGGTCGTTTGACGTGATTCGGACCCGTATTTGTAAAATTTGAAACTTTGAAAGTTTTGAGATTTTTCTTTGATTTCTGTGCTAAATTCATTGTTTAAGATGTTAATTTGATCGCACGAGTAAGTCCGTGGGATATTTTTGGGGTAGAGTGCATATTTGGTTTGGAGCCCCGAGGGCTCGGGTGAGTTTCGGATAGGCATCAGGGTGTTTCGGACTAAGAAAAATCTGGTGTGAGTTGCTATTTCTGGTGTCCAAGGATTTGCTCTTTGCGATCGCGGTACAACCCACGAGATCGCAGTGCACAATCTGGAATGGGGAAGGGCTTCTTCTACGCGAACGCAGGGTCTTGGTCGCGATCGCGTAGTGTACTGGAGGGGGGCTGGGGGAGTCCTTATGTTGCTCTTCGTGAACGCGGTCCCAGGCCCGCAAACGCGGTAGTCAGGGGTTATAGACCATCACGAACGCGCAGCTTATCGCGATCACGTAGGTATTTGGCCACAATTCTCCGCGAACGCGGCAGACTCCTCGCGATCGCATAGAGGATCTGTCCAGGGGTTTAAAACATTGTCAAAAACGGGAAATAGCCATAATTTCATATCTCCTTCCATATAATCCGACCTTGGGCAATTTTTGAAGAGGGATTTCATCACCAAATCATAGATTCGTGTTCTTAATCTCATTTTCTTCAATTTTCATTAACACTCATTAGATTTCTAGGCCTATATCATGTTCTTAAGGGTAGAAAATTGGGGATTTGGGTAGAGTTAGGGCTTTTTGAATAATTAGAATTTAGACCTCGTTTTGAGGTCGGATTTCGAAACTAATTACATATTCGGGATCGTGTGCGAATGGGTGATCGGGTTTTGGTCCGAACCTCGTGTTTTGACCAAGTGGGCCCGGGGTCGATTTTTGACCTTTTGGGAAGAATGATGTAAAACCTATAATTAAGCATTGGGATGGAATTGTTTGGCATTTATTGATGTTACTGAGTTGAATATTTATAAATACAAATGAATTGGAGTCAAATTCAAAAGGGAAAGCGGTACTCGAGGCTTGAGTTTGGTCGTGGAATCCGAGGTAAGTGTTTGGTTTAACCTTAGCTTGAGGGAATAGGTGTTGTGTCCTATTTGCTATGTGTAAGTATCATGTTCAACGTATATGTGAGGTGACGAGTATCTATACGTTGATGTCACGTATGCCCGTGAGTCGAATATTGTGATTTATGTGGTTTTTTCGTAAGTAATATTTGAGTTTCACTTTATAGTTATCCATGTTGGTGAGAATTCCTTGATATTGAGTAGTGTTGAGTATTACTCTTCAGTTGAAGATTTTTATGTGAAGTTATGTACTAAGTGAGATTGGATATAGTTGTTTACCCTTGCCGGGATGGTATTAATTCCACTATTGACTCCCTTGCCGGGAGGTTATGGTTTATTTTTGTTTATTTCGTTATTTGTTCCTTGTTGGGTTGCTATCATTTGATGTGTTTGGGTGAGGAAGAGTGTAAAATCATGAAGGGTGATGTCGTGCGTGAGATTTTGAGTGAATGTTAATGCACGAAGGGTGATGTTGTGCCATTATTATGATTGTAAAAGCACGAAGAGTGATGTCGTGCCATGATATGAGAGATAATGCACGAAGGATAATGCCGTGCCATGATATTGTGAGGTAAAAGCACGAAGGGTGATGTCGTGCCAAATATATTGATTCTGATGGTGAGGACGAGAGTAAAAGCATGAAGGGTGATGTCGTGCACTTGTTTTCGTATTACTATTTCGTCGCTTAAATTGATACCTAATTGTGCCTTACCTCGTTACTTCCATTATTTGATATTTCCTCCCCTCAGCATGTTCCCCTTTTCCCTTATGCTTAACTGTTTATTTCTCGTTGTATTATTTTTCTCTGTATACTATTAAATTGCACAGGTTGACTTGGTTGTCGTGTCCTAGCCTCGTCACTACTTCACTGAGGTTAGGCTCGGCACTTACTCAGTACATGGGGTCGGTTGTACTGATACTGCACTCTGCACTTTTGTGACGATCCCGGTGTAGGACCCTACGGACCATAGATTGAGCTTGCTGCCTTCAGTCCAGTGGAGACCCCGAGGTAGTCCTGCAGGCGTCCGCAGGCCTTGGCGTCCCTTCCTACTTCTTTTATATTTTGTTCTAGTTATTTCAGAAATAGATGTACTTATTTCATTTAGACTGTTATATGTATTATTCGTAGATAGTCTGTGAGCTTGTGACTCCAAAATTCTGGGGTTGGTTTTTGTGAAATTTCATAAAGGCATACATTGAGTTTATATACCTTTCTCCATTTTGTACTTTTACCTATGTCAGTGTTGTATTTACGCATACTATTTTGGTAATAATAAAGGAATAAGATAAATTGAATATTTACGTTGGCTTGCCTAGCGGGTTCAACATTAGGCTCCATCACGGTCCCGATGGTGGGAAATTCGGGTCGTGACAAGTTGGTAGCAGAGCACTAGGTTGCCTAGGTCTCACAAATTCACGAACAAGCTTAGTAGAGTCTGAGAGATCGGTATGGAGACGTCTGTACACAGAGTTTAGGAATGACTTCATATCTATTCTTCTCTGTCGTGCGATTTGAATTCTAAATGCTAACTGAATTTCAATGTTATTCTCTCGCAGATGGCGAGGACACGTGCTTCTTCATCCACTGATCAGCAGCCCGAGCCTCCAGTTGCAGCTCCTACGAGAGGCCATGCTAGAGGCCGAGGCAGGGGCAGAGCTCATCCTAAAGCAGCATCCCCAGTGGAGGAGCCTCAAGTAGAGTTTGCTAATGAGGTTCCTTCCCAGACAGTCCCTGTTAGGCCAGCTCAAGTCCCCCAGGGGTTCATTGCCACCCCAGTACTCCAGGATGCTCTGGTCCGTCTAGTGGGCCTCATGGAGAGTGTGCTCAGGCACATTTTCTTCTTGCAGCACCAGCCGTCTCTCAGGCTGGGGGAGGAGCCCAGACTCCCGCTACTCGCACTCCGGAGCAGTTGGCTCCTCAGTTTTAGACTCTAGTAGCTCAGCCAGCTAGGGTAGTTCAGCCGGGTATTATGGCTCAGACCGGTGATGGGGAAGCTATGTTTGTTGATGCTTTGTGAAGGTTGGACAGGTTTACCAAGCTTTTCACTACTACTTATAGCGGTGCATCTTCAGAAGATCCCCAGGACTATTTGGATAGCTGCCATGAGGTTCTACGGAACATGGGGATAGTGGAGACCAATGGGGTCGACTTTGCTACCTTTCGTCTGTCAGGTCCCGCCAAGACTTGGTGGAGAGACTATTGTTTGGCCAGACTAATTAGATCACTGGACTTGACTTGGGCCCAGTTCACTCAGCTATTTCTAGAGAAGTTTCTTCCTATCTCTCAGAGAGAGGATCTACGCAGGCAGTTTGAGTGTCTCCAGCAGGGCTCTATGACCATCACTCAGTATGAGACCAGATTTGTTACCTTGGCCCGGCATGCTATTATGATACTTCCCACGGGGCGAGAGAGGGTGAGGAGATTTATTGAGGGACTAGCTCAGCCGATCCGATTGCAGATGGCCAAGGAGATAGGGAGTGATATTTCTTTCCAGGATGCAGTTAATGTGGCCAGACGAGTTAAGATGGTTCTGTTGCAGGGGGTGGTCAGGGTTCTGACAAGAGGCCCCGTCATTTTGGCAAGTTCAGTGGTGCCTCATCTGGAGGCAGGGATTCTTTTGGTAGGGGCCATCCTCCTAGGCAGTTTCATTCGGCACTTCAGGTTTCTCGCAGTGCTCCAGGTGGTTGTGGTTCTCATTTCAGTATTCTGATCAGTTGCCCTACAGTGCACCATCAGCTCCCATCAGTGCACCGCCGATTTAGGGTTTTCAGGGTGGTTACTCAGTTCGTCAGGGTTAGCAGCCTCAGCAGCCGAGGGTTATACTTGTGGTGATCAGAGGCACATTGCTAGATTTTTCCCTCGAGCAACTCTCAGCACCAGGGTTCTCGTGCCATGGTTCTAGTACCAGGTGTTCCACCGCCCACTCAGCCAGCTAGCAGTGGGGGTCGAGGTGTTAGAGGTGGAGGTCAGGCCGTTAGAGGTGGAGGCCAGGCCACTAGAGGTAGAGGTCATCCAATAGGAAGCCGTCCCAGGGATGTAGTTCAGACTGGTGGGACCCAGCCCTGATGTTATGCTATTCCAGCCAAACCTGAGGTTGAGGCCTCCGATGCAGTTATCACAGGTATGGTTTCAGTTTGCAGCAGGGATACTTCCATTTTATTTGATCCAGGGTCCACATATTCCTATGTGTCATCTTATTTTGCTCCTTATTTGGTTATGCCTCGTGATTCTCTGAGTACTCATGTATATGTGTCTACACCGGTGGGTGATTCTATTATAGTAGATCGTGTCTACCATTCGTGTGTAGTGGTTATTGGTGGTCTTGAGACCAGTGTGGATCTTCTGCTCTTGGATATGGTAGATTTTGATGTTATTTTGGGGATGGATTAGTTTTCGCCTTATCATGTCATACTGGACTGCTATGCCAAGATCGTGACATTTGCATTATCGGGGTTGCCTCGACTGGAGTGGAGGGGGACTCCTGGTCATTCTTCCAGCAGGGTTATCTCATATATGAAGTCTCGGCGCATGGTTGAGAAGGGGTGTTTGGCATATTTGGCTTATGTTCGTGATTCTAGTGCCGAGGTTCCTTCTATGGAGTCTGTGCCCATAGTCCGTGAGTTTCCAGAGGTGTTCCCTGTAGACCTGTCGGGTATGCCACCCGACAGGGATATTGACTTTTGCATTGATTTGGCTCCGGGCACTCAGCCCATTTCTATTCCGCCATATCGTATGGCCCCGCCAGAGTTGAAGGAGTTGAAAGAACAGTTGCAGGATTTGCTTGATAAAGGCTTCATTAAGCCTAGTGTCTCTCCTTGGGGTGTGCCGCTATTGTTTGTTAAGAAGAATGATGGGTCGATGAGGATGTGTATAGATTATAGGCAATTGAACAAGGTCACCATCAATAACAAGTATCCATTGCCGCGAATTGATGATTTATTCGATCAGCTTCAGGGTGCCAAGGTATTTTCGAAGATCGATTTGAGATCTGGCTACCATCAGTTGAGGATTAGGGCATCCGATGTCCCTAAGACAGCTTTTCGCACTCGGTACGGGCATTATGAGTTCTTAGTGATGTCATTCGGTTTGACAAATGCCCCATCAGCTTTTATGGATTTGATGAAACGAGGGTTCAGGCCTTATTTGGATTCCTTCGTGATTGTCTTCATTGATGATATTCTAATTTATTCCCGCAGTCGGGAGGAGCACGAGCAGCATCTTCGAGTCGTTCTTCAGACATTGAAGGACAGTCAGTTGTATGCTAAATTTTCTAAGTGTGAGTTCTGGTTGAGCTCAGTTGCATTCCTGGGTCATGTTGTATCAGCAGAGGGTATCCGGGTGGATCCCAAGAAGATTTCAGCAGTCAAGGATTGGTCTAGACCCACGCCAGCTACAGAGATTCGGAGTTTCTTGGGCTTAGCAGGTTACTATCGTCGGTTTGTGGAAGGCTTTTCATCTATTGCAGCCCCGATGACCAGGTTGACTCAGAAGGGTGCCCAGTTTAGGTGGTCAGATGAGTGTGAGGCGAGCGTTTAGAATCTCAAGGCAGCCTTGACCACGGCACCGGTGTTGGTTTTGCCTATAGGTTCAGGGCCATATACGGTGTACTGTGATGCATCTCGGGTTGGACTTGGTGCAGTGTTGATGCAGGAAGGCAAGGTTATTGCATATGCTTCACGTTAGTTGAAGATCCACGAGAAGAATTATCCAGTTCATGATTTGGAGTTAGCAGCAATTGTTCACGCGTGAATATTTGGAGGCATTATTTATATGGCGTGTCTTGTGAGATGTTCACGGATCACAAGAGTTTGCAATATTTGTTCAAGCATAAGGAGTTGAATTTGAGGCATAGGAGATGGTTGGAGCTATTGATAGACTATGATATCACCATCTTATATCATCCGGGGAAGGACAATGTGGTGGCTGATGCTTTGAGTAGGAAGTCAGCCAGCATGGGTAGTCTTGCTTATATTCCGGTCGGAGAGAGACCGCTTGCCTTGGATGTTCAGGATTTAGCCAATCGGTTCATGAGATTGGATGTTTCTGAGCCCGACCGTTTCTACCTTATACAGTTGCTCGTTCTTCATTATTTGATCGTATTCGAGACCGGCAGTATGATGATCCTCATTTGTGTGTCCTTAGGGAACGGTCCGGCACGAAGATGCCAAGCAGGTTACAGTTAGTGATGATGGAGTATTACGGATGCAGGGTCATATTTGTGTACCCAATATGGATGGACTTCGTGAGTTGATATTAGAGGAGGCCCATAGTTCCCGGTATTCTATCCATCCGGGCGCCCAAAGATGTACCAGGATTTGCAGCAGCATTATTGGTGGAGGAGGATGAAGAAGGATATTGTGGCATATGTATCTCGGTGCATGAATTGTCAGCAGGTAAAATATGAGCACTAGAGACCTGGTGGATTGATGCAACAGATTGAGATTCCTGAGTGGAAGTCGGAGCGCATCACCATGGATTTCATTGTTGGACTCCCACGGACTCAGAGGAAGTTCGATGCAATATGGGTCATTATGGATAGGCTGACCAAGTCACCGCATCTCATTCCTGTGGCAGTTTCCTATTCTTCGGAGAGATTGGTAGAGATCTACATTAAGGAGATTGTTCGCCTTCATGGTGTGCCCGTGTCTATTATTTTTTACCTTTCTGGAGGGCAGTTCAGCATGAGTTGGGCACGAGGGTTGAGTTGAGCACAACATTTCATCCTCAGACAGACGGACAGTCCGAGCGTACTATTCAGATTTTGGAGCATATGCTACGAGCCTGTGTCATTGACTTTGGAGGCTCTTGGGACCATTTCTTGCCATTAGCTGAGTTTGCCTACAACAACAGCTATCAGTCGAGCATTCAGATGGCTCCTTATGAGTCGTTATATGGTAGGCGGTGTCGGTCGTCGGTTGGGTGGTTTGAGCCGGGATAGGCTCGGTTGCTTGGTACGGAGTTAGTGCAGGATCCCTTGGATAAGGTTAAGATCATTCAAGATAGACTTCGTAATGCTCAGTCCAGGCAGAAGAGTTATGCCGACAGCAGAGTTCGTGATTTGGCATTCATGGTTGGGGAGCGGGTATTGCTTCGGGTATCGCCCATGAAGGGCGTGATGAGATTTGGGAAGAAGGGCAAGCTAAGCCCTAGATTCACTGGTCCATTTGAGATTCTTGACAGAGTGGGAGAGGTGGCCTACAGACTTGCGTTGCCTCCGATTTACCAGTTGTGCATCCGGTGTTTCATGTGCCTATGCTTCGGAAGTACCACGGAGATCCAGCCCATGTATTAGATTTCAGGAGTGTCCATTGGACAAGGATTTGACCTATGAGAAGGAGCCGGTATCCATATTAGACTGGCAGGTTCGTTAGTTGAGATCGAAGAGTTATCCTTCAGTTCGTGTCCAGTGAAGAGGTCAGTTTGCCGAGGCAGCTACCTAGGAGTCCGAGTCCGATATGCGGAGCCGTTATCCCCATCTTTTCCCTGATTCAGGTACTTTTCTATGTTCGTTCGAGGACAAACGGTTATTTTAGAGGTGGAGAATGTGATGACCCAAAAGGTCATCCCTTGTTTTATAAGTCAAAACTGTGTTCCGAGGCCTTAAAAACCTTATTTTATCTCACCTCGTTTTGTGTGTGCATCCTGGGCATGTATCTGGGAAGATTCTATGTGAAAAATTGAGAAAAATGCTCAATTAGCCTTAATATTGAATTTAAGTTGACTTCGGTCAATATTTTGGGTAAACGGACCTGGATCCATGATTTGACGGTCCCAGAGGGTCCGTAGGAAAATATGTGACTTGGGTGTATGCCCGAAATCGAATTCCGAGGTCTCAAGCCCGAGAAAAGAATTTTTGAAAGAAATTTATTTAATGAAAATATAAGAGTTCTTGAAAATTTGGTTATATTTGAAGTTTCTGGTATCGGGCCCGTATTTTGGTTCCGGAGCCCAGTACAGGTTCAATATGATATTTGAGTTGTGTCTGCAAAATTTGGTATGAAACAGAGGACGTTTGACGTGATTCGGGCCCGTATTTGTAAAATTTGAAACTTTGAAAGTTTTGAGATTTTTCTTTGATTTCTATGCTAAATTCGTTGTTTAAGATGTTAATTTGGCGATTTGATCGCACGAGTAAGTTCGTAGGATATTTTTGGGGTAGTGTGCATGTTTGGTTTGGAGTCCCGAGGGCTCGGGTGAGTTTCGGATAGGCATCCGGGTGTTTCAGCCTTAGAAAAATCTGGTGTGAGTTGTTGTTTCTGGTGTCCTAGGATTTTCTCTTCGCGATCGCGGTGCACAAGTTGGGCTGGGGAAGGGTTTCTTCCACGCGAATGCAGGGTCTTGGTTGCGATCGCATAGTGTACTGGAGGGGGGCTGGGGGAGTCCTTATGTTGCTCTTCTTGAACACGGTCCTAGGCCCACGAAAGCGGTGGTCAGGGGGGATAGACCATCGCGAACGCGAACAGCTTATCGCGATCGCATAGGTTTTTGGCCACAATTATCCGCGAACGTGGCAGACTCCTCGCGATCACATAGAGGATTTGTCCAGGGGTTTAAAACAGTGTCAAAACGGGAAATAGCCATAATTTCATATCTCCTTCCATAGAATCCGACCTTGGGCGATTTTTGAAGAGGGATTTCATCACCAAATCATAGGTTCATGTTCTTAATCTCATTTTCTTCATTTTCCATTAACACTCATTAGATTTCTAGAAAATTGGGGATTTGGGTAGAGTTAGGGCTTTTTCAATAATTGAAATTTAGACCTCGTTTTGAGGTTGGATTTTGGTAATAATAAAGGAATCAGATAAACTGAATATTTATGTTGGCTTGCCTAGCGGGTTCAACGCTAGGCGCCATCACGGTCTCGACGGTGAAAAATTCGAGTCGTGACACTGTAATAGAAAAAAATAAAAAAATATAGAAAGAAGTAAATTGAGATAAACTATGACAATTTATACTTTGGAGTAAGTTAAAATATAAAATAACACTAAAATTTACTTAAGATATTAAAGATTTGATAACTTTAAAAGGAGAGTAGTATGTATTGTGGTTAAGCCAAGTGGCAAGCTAAAAAGAAGCCATTTGGAAATTTTAGGACAACATTAATAATTTGGAATTATAAATAAAACATAATTAATGGAAGTAGTTGAATGAAATATATCTTAGACAAATCTAATTTATATATATGTACCGTTATCTATATATTGATCAACTCATATATATTTTTTTATATTAGCTAGAAATATAGAGGTAAAAAATTAATTTAAAAAACTATAATAGAAAAAATAAAAAAATATAGAAAGAAGTAAATTGAGATAAACTATGACAATTAATACTTTGGAGTAAGTTAAAATAAAAAATAAAGCTAAAATATTAAAGGTTTGATAACTTTAAAAAGTAAGAAATTTCAAGCACCAAAATAAGTTACATAAACTATACAAATTATTTATAAGGTACAAAAAAATTAAATAATCATTAAAAATATTTTAATAGCAAAAATAATAAAGTCATATTAATATTGAAAAATCAAGCAAATTAATATTTATATGTACATAAATATTTTTATATAATTAAAATATCTAAACTAATGACTTTAACAAGAATTAACTTTTGGAGAAAGAACAAATATAAACCACTCGGAAAATTGACTGATAGATTACTATGCGAAAGAATATACATAGAGTATAACTAATTCCGCTTCTTTTATATATATATATATATATATATATATATAAAAAGCTAAGTGGCTTACTGGAAAAAAAATGACTTGGTTTAGGACAAAATCTAAAAATATTTAGCCAAAATTTAATAAGAATTAAGGCAAATCTATATTATATTAAAAGGAGGATAGTATGCATTGTAGTTAAGCCAAGTGGCAAGCTAAAAAGAAGCCATTTGACAATTTTAGAACAACATTAATAATTAGGAATTATAAATAGAACATAATTAATGAAATTAGTTGAATGAAATATAACTTAGACAAATCTAATCTATATATATGTATCTTTATCTATATATTGATCTACTCATAGATTTTTTTCTATATTAGCTAGAAATATAAAGGTAAAAATTTAATTAGAAACACTATAATAGAAAAAATTAAGAAAAAATAGAAAGAAGTAAATTGAGATAAACTATAATAATTTATACTTTGGAGTAAGTTAAAAAATATAAAATAAAACTAAAATTTACTTAAGATATTAAAGATTTGAAAACTTTAAAAAGAAAAATATTTCAAGCACAGACCCGCCACTATAGATTTGTCAATCCCTGGGCTTGGCCGAAGACATACCCGGCATATTAAGACTAAGATGAATCATCTCAGTTCCTCAACAGGCCTAGTCCCTAAATCCCTAAACTAAATAGGACGAAAATAAGATACATAAACTATATAAATTATTTATAAGGTACGAAAAAATTAAATAATAATTAAAAATATTTTAATAGCAAAAATAATAATGTCATACTAATATTGAAAAATCAAGCAAATTTATATGTAAATAAGTATTTTTTATATAATTAAAATATCTAAATTAATGATTTTAACGAGAATTAATTTTTGGAGAAAGAACAAATATTAACCGCTCAAAAAAGTGACTGATTGATTACTATGCGAAAGAATATACATAAAGTATAACTAAAAGAAGTGGAATTAGTTATACTTTATGTATATTCTTTCGCATAGTAATCTATCAGTCACTTTTTCGAGTGGTTAATATTTGTTCATTCCCCAAAAATTAATTCTCGTTAAAATCATTAGTTTTGTTATAAATAGAATTTTATTTAGAATGAATTTCTATCTTTTAGAAAGTTTTACTTTGTGGTTAAGTCATGTTTCCCGTATTGCCCCATTGTAAATCATCCCAAAATTCAATAAGAATTTCCTCTCTCTCTCCAATATTGTTCTTGTTTTTTATTATTTCATAACACGTCATCAACACGAAACTCTAACCAATTGAGCAGAAGCCTTGGGATTGAGCATAATGATTGTCAATTGTTCCATGAACTTCCTTCATGATTAAATTCTGGATTTAAGATAAGTATTTTACTTTATTTTTCTCTTTTAAATTTTTGAAATTCTATAATTTGATTTTAAATGCAAGCAAAGATAATAAACTTTGATTATAACTCCTATAGAGTTTGCAAGAAATTATGACCACCAAAGTGGTAAAATTTCTATGCCTTGCCATGATCATATTCATGTATGATTGTGGGAAGAAAAAAAAGAAAGTGGAAACTCGCCCCATTGAATTTGCTTCATTCACATTCCCCTTAAGAGAATGTGATAGCAATATGTGATAAGTCTGAAAGAAGATAAATTATTACCGTGAAGGTATCAATGGATGTGGAAGTGGTAATAGACGAAATTATAATCGTCATATTTGTGATAATGAGAATAATATGAATTCTCAAAATAATCTTTCACTATTTGAAAGTTATATTTGTCATTGATTTGACATGAGATTTTGTAAAGCACATATAGATGATTATGGTCCATTCATGATGAGAATGTGACAACATCTGATTTATGAATACATATTCATTCTTGGAAGAATATGAACGTGCTAGTGGTAGTGAATATACCACACTCACTTCTAAAAGGAGGTTTGAGATGAAATAAGAAAATAATTTCATTATTATGGCATGAATGGTCATGATCACGTACCTATTGTACGCCAAAATATTTTGGCAACGTGACTACTAAAGGATAACACTAATGCAAGAAATAGATCTTGCATATAATTTTGACAATGATCATAATTTATAACTTTCTTCTTGAAAGTGATATTCACCGCATGGATGTTGATGAATATGTGGTAGTACCAAATTAATTGAGAGCTCTGGATGAGCCAGTTATTACTATTTTGGAGGAATACACTTGATTATTCAATTTATTGTGTTGTAGTAAATCTCAATTTGCCCGTTTAGCAACTGCTTCATGCTCCGTCCCTTGATTATATAGCTGCCGTAGAAAAGAGAGGAAAAATAAATTTGGGATTAAATTATTATTTTACTGAACTTTAGTATCCGTAAATACTAATTTGATTATGAGCATTTGCGAAGAACGAGTGTTCAAATAGATTTAAAAGTAATTAGTTGAGCCATTTGAAACTCTTTTGACTCCTTTATATTTTGTATATCAAATATAAGACATTTTACCTCTTAAATACTTAAGATCCAGTCGTTATGTTTAGACCTTCTAATATTATAATTAAAAGTCAAATGTTGGCACATGGTATAGCAAAATTATATGGTGAATACATGTGAGTACGCAATCCTTAGATTTCGCAACAGGCCTCATGTCCAGAGTAATCATACCTTCCTTTCTCATTTATGTTTTTTCTGGAAATAGAGTTAGTTTCTAAAGTATTCACGAAAGCGGTTGGTTATATTGAGGCTATACATAAAGGAAAGATTTAATATCTTCTATTACTACAACCTGTAGCGGGGTAATATGTATGTGACAAGTTACCCGCTTTATTCTCCAGTTTGTACTACACAAATAAAAGAATACCATAATAAAGTGGATGTTTATTGATATAAAAACTCATATCATAATAAACTTGGAACTCATTGATAATTGCACATGTCATGATGTAAACCTGAACTTTATCAATATTGATAATTTATTCAGCTGGCATAATTGGTTTAGCCATACTAATTTAAGTATGATGTGCAAAAATTCATATGGGTAAATATTAAAGAACTAGAAAATTCTTTATGAATTCTCTTATGTTGCTTTTTCTCATTAATCAATAGACCAACTGAAATTGGGATTGAATCCTGTGAATGCTGGAAATAAAAAAGGTGAATATGGGCCCATTCACCTGCCATGTATACCACATAATATGCATCTATGAGATAGTTACATGTGCAATTATTATTAACCCGCAACCTGCTGTTTGCGAGATAACTTGCTCAATAATTTGATTTAGAGCATAATTTCCAGATTTTTTATTCAAGACTTTATCTTGATAAGTTGGTTATATCACAATTGGTTTAGCAAAATGATTTATTGAGTGCCTCCACTTAATAGCTAAACTATTACTTATGAGAACTAAGTTATTTATATCAGTTTGATATACATTATATACAAAAGTATATTACATTCCCCCCTCACAAGTGGTTTAGGATTAGGAACCATATAATTCCTTCTTATTATTGTTGATGCACGGTGTATATTTTGATTAACACCATAATGCACAAAGATGAGTTCCCAAAATTGAGGAAGAAAATTAGTTTTTCTAACATGAGGGAGAGACATGATAAACAGTTGAGAAAAAGTTACGTGGAAAGAATTATCATTTGTCCATCTAGATCCTCGAATAAGATAATATGAACTTGAAGTTCATAAAAAGATAATTCATCTGCAGTATATTACAAAGCATGCCAAATGTCTGCAATTGATAGCAAGCACGTTACTAATGAAAACGAGGCTGCCCACTTCTGTTTGGGGTCACGCTATTTTGCATGCAACAATGCTAGTTCGTCTCAGACCAATAAATTATCATAAATATTTCCCGTTGCAATTAATTTTGGGTCATG
The DNA here is from genome assembly GCA_005239505.1 of Nicotiana paniculata. Lineage (NCBI taxonomy): Eukaryota > Viridiplantae > Streptophyta > Magnoliopsida > Solanales > Solanaceae > Nicotiana > Nicotiana paniculata. The sequence goes on from ML318092.1 coordinate 31,785, forward strand.
AACCTAATATATCACATTTAAGAATTTTTGGACGCACAGTATATGTGCCTGTAGCACCACCATATCGCACCAAAATGGGTCTCCAAAGAAGGTTAGGAATATAAGTTGGATTTGAATCGCCCTCCATTATTCGATATCTTGAAACATTAACGGGGGATTTATTTACTGCTCGATTTGCAGACTGTCGATGCGATGAGACACTTTTCCCAAGATTAGGGAGAGAAATTGGTGAAACCAAATGAGAAATTTTGTGGAAAAATCCATCATTATCTCATCTTGATCCACGTACCTCTATTTGTGAAAAAGAGGTGCAAAAGATTATTCATTTGTAAAGAATAGTAAATCAAATGCTAGACGCATTTACGAATTTGAAAAGGATAACAAAATCACATATCCCTGCTGAGAATGTTTCAATCCGTATTAATGTCCCTATTGGACAATCATCTAGTGTCATATCTAATGAGTCAAAAGCACGCCTAAAACGTGGCAGACCATTAGGTTCTAAGGATCGAAATACTAGAAAAAGAAAAATAAATGATCAAAATAACACTACGAAAGAGTCTCATGAAGAAATCCGCGATTTAATAAATTCTGAGATTCATGAGGAAATCACTGAGCCCGAGACTCATGAAAATAAGGAACTATCAATAAATCCAATCGATATTGAGACAAATTTGAATCGAGTGGATATAGTGGTGGATTATGTCTTTGCATATAATGTTGCATCTAACATTATGCAAGATAATGAGGATCTCGAACCTCAATATGTTGGAGAATGTCGACAAAGACATGATTGGCCAAAATGGCAAGAAGCAACCCAATCAGAGTTGAATTCATTTGCGAAATATGAAGCTTTTGGGCCTGGTTCAAACACCTAATGGTGTTAATCCTGTTGGCTATAAATGAGTCTTTGTACGCAAGAGGAATGAGAAAAATGAGGTACAAAGATATAAGTCACGCCTTGTTGCACAAGGATTTTCACAAAGGCCTGGTGTCGATTATGAAGAGACATATTCACCCGTCATGAATGCTATAATGTTCTGTTATCTCATTAGTTTTGCTGTCCATGAAAAGCTTGACATGCATTTAATGGATGTGGTTACCGCCTACCTTTATGNTTCACCCGTCATGAATGCTATAATGTTCTGTTATCTCATTAGTTTTGCTGTCCATGAAAAGCTTGACATGCATTTAATGGATGTGGTTACCGACTACCTTTATGGCTCACTTGATAATGAGATATACCTGAAAATTTTCGAGGGATTTAAAATGCCTAACGCACATAATTCAAAGTCCTGGGAAATATTTTCAATCAAATTGCAAAGATCTTTGTATGGTCTAAAGCAATCAGGACGTATGTGGTATAATCGTCTTAGTGAGTATTTATTAAAGGAAGGTTATATAAATAATGTCATTTGTCCATGTATTTTTATAAAGAAAACAACATCGGAATTTGTTGTACTTGCCATATATGTTGATGACATAAACCTTATTGGAACTCCTATAGAACTCCAAAAGGCAATTGATTATTTAAAGAAAGAATTNCGATCACTTGATGTGAATAAGGATTCATTCCGACCTCGAGAAGAGAATGAAGAGTTACTTGATCCCGAAGTACCATATCTTAATGCAATTGGTGCACTAATGTATCTTGCCAACACTACAAGGCCTGACATAACTTTTTCAGTTAATGTATTAGCAAGATATAGCTCTACTCTTACAAGGAGACATTGGAATGGAATCAAACACATATTACGGTATCTAAAAGGAACTACTGATATGGGCTTATTTTATGGCAATAATTGCAGTCCTGATCTTGTTGGTTATGCCGATGCTGGGTATTTATCTGATCCACATAAGGCCCGATCTCAAACAGGTTATGTGTTTACCTGTGGAGGCACTTCCATATCTTGGCGATCGACTAAGCAATCGATCGTGGCTACTTCATCTAATCATGCAGAGATAATTGCTATTCATGAAGTAGGTCAAGAATATGCGTGGTTGAGGTCCATAATACATCTTATTCGAGACAAATTAGGTTTGAAGTGTGACAAACTACCCACAATTTTGTATGAAGACAATGCAGCATGCATAGCCCACTTGAAGAGAGGATTCATAAAAGGAGATAGGACAAAACATATTTCACCAAAGTTATTTTTCACACATGATCTTCAAAATAATGGTGATATCAATATGCAACAAATTCGCTCAAGTGATAATATGGCTGATTTGTTTACAAAATCTCTACCGACGTCAACCTTTAAGAAGTTAGTGTACAAGATCGGGATGCGAAGGCTCAAGTATGTGAATTGATGTTCTCATCAGGGGGAGTTAATGCGCGTTGCACTCTTTTTCCCTTAAAAGGTTTTGTCCCACTGGGTTTTCCTTGCAAGGTTTTTAACGAGGCAACCAAAAGGCACATTTCTAAACATGTGTACTCTTTTCCCTTTTCTAGAATTTTTTTCCCATTAGGTTTTATTTTAGTTAAGGTTTTAACGAGGCACATTATTTGTTGAATAGATATTCAAGGGAAGTGTTATAAATAGAACTCTATTTAGAATGAATGTCTATCTTTTAGAAAGTTCTACTTTGTGGCTAAGTCATGTTTCCCGTATTGCCCCATTGTAAATCATCCCAAAATTCAATAAGAATTTCCTCTCTCTCTGCAATATTGTTCTTGTTCTTTATTGTTTCATAACAAGTTTAGATATTTTAATTATATAAAAAATATTTATTTACATATAAATTTGCTTGATTTTTCAATATTAATATGAATTTATTATTTTTGCTATTAAAATATTTTTAATGATTATTTAATTTTTTCGTACCTTATAAATAATTTATATAGTTTATGTATCTTATTTTGGTGCTTGAAATTTTTTTCTTTTTGAAGTTATCAAATCTTTAATATCTTAAGTAAATTTTAGTTTTATTTTATATTTTTTTACTTACTCCAAAGTATAAATTGTTAATAGTTTATCTCAATTTACTTCTTTCTATATTTTTTTATTTTTTTCTATTATAGTGTTTTTAATTAAATGTTTAGCTCTATATTTCTAGCTAATATAGAAAAAAATCTATGAGTGGATCAATATATAGATAAAGATACATATATATAGATTAGATTTGTCTAAGATATATTTCATTCAACTACTTTCATTAATTATGTTCTATTTATAATTCCTAATTATTAATGTTGTCCTAAAATTGCCAAATGGCTTGTTTTTAACTTGCCACTTGGCTTAACCACAATGCATATTATCCTTATATATATATATATGTATCTTTATCTATATATTGATCCACTCATAGATTTTCTTCTATATTAGCTAAAAATATAGAGGTAAAGAATTAATTTAAAAACTATAATAGAAAAAAATAAAATAAAAATATAGAAAAAAGTAAATTGAGATAAACTATGACAATTAATACTTTGGAGTAAGTTAAAACATAAAATAAAACTAAAATTTACTTAAGATATTAAAGATTTGATAACTTTAAAAGGAGGGTAGTATGCATTGTGGTTAAGCAAAGTGGCAAGCTAAAAAGAAGTCATTTGGCAATTTTAGGACAACATTAATAATTAGGAATTATAAATAGAACATAATTAATGAAAGTAGTTGCATGAAATATATCTTAGACAATATATATATATATATATATATATATATATATATATATATATATATATATATATTGTATCTTTATCTATATATTGATCCACTCATAGATTTTCTTCTATATTAGCTAGAAATATAATTAATTAAAAAACTATAATAGAAAAAAATAAAAAAATATAGAAAGAAGTAAATTGAGATAAACTATGACAATTTATACTTTGGAGTAAATTAAAATATAAAATAAAGCTAAAATATTAAAGATTTGATAACTTTAAAAAATAAAAAATTTCAAGCACCAAAATAAGATACATAAACTATACAAATTATTTGTAAGGTACGAAAAAAACTAAATAATCATTAAAAATATTTTAATAGAAAAAATAATAAAGTCATATTAATATTGAAAAATCAAGCAATTGAATATTTATATGTAAATAAATATTTTTATATAATTAAAATATCTAAACTAATGCTTTTAACAAGAATTAATTTTTGGGGAAAGAACACATATTCACTACTCGGAAAAGTGACTGATAGATTACTATGCGAAAGAATATACATAAAGTATAACTAATTCCGCTTCTTATATATATATATGCTTAAATTTAAATATAAATAGTATATATATATATATTGTCACGACCCGCAAACTAACCCGGTCGTGATGACGCTTATCGTGATACTAGGTTAGCCAATTCACTAAGCATGACATAAGAAAAACCTTACGTTTGATTCCATATCAACCAATATTTCATAAATCTTCTATTGTTAGAATTTTAAAGCAAATAAAGTTAGGTAAAACATTTAAATACAGTCCCAAAACCCGGAGTCATCAGTCATGGGCAACTAAAAAGGAAATACAAAATCTGGTATTGCTCCCTTACTACAAACAAGTCTGAGAATAAACAAAATGACTAATAGGAAGGACAGAGACAAGGTTGCGGACGCCGTGCAACTACCTTGCAATCTCCGACGTGCTCCCAGAGAGTAAACCAGCTCTCACTCAATCCTGGCACCTGAATATGTATATAAGGTGTTGGGGGTAACGTGAGTACACCAACTCAGTAAGTAACAAGCCCAACTTGTGGACTGAGAGGTAGTGACGGACTAAACATCCATGTTTATGACAGGATAAATGTACCGAAATTTAGGCATGCTTTCAGTTAGCTAGACAGCTCAAGCAATAAGATAAACACAGTTCCAAACAGTTTAACATATATACCTCGACGTATTCTACATGCCAATGCATCATTAGTATGAAATGCACAATGTTCTCTCACTCTCAAATACTCGCCCACTCAGTACTGTATATGGCTCGCATGGCCCAGGGAAGATCCCTCCCAGAATATATACACATTAGACATAAGTCACTCAGTACTGAGGAAGGCCGATCCAGCCCTAAGGAGAAGATCCTTCTCCAGATAATGATATACCTCACAACCACTCAGTACTGTATATGGATCAACGGCCAAGGGAATATCCATCCCAGAATACGTACACACGTCATTGACCTTAGTCGCTCAGTACTGATGGAAACAGGCCAATCCAACCTCGTGGAGAAGATCCATCTCCAAGCATAAACACTTTGGACAAGATCCATGTCCAGGGAAGATCCATCCGTCAAATATCACTTCGCTCACTGGGGGGTGTTACAGACTCCAGAGGGGCTCCTACAGCCCAAGCGTTATCTCGCTGCGGCATGCAGCCCGACCCAATATCGTTGCGGCGTGCAGCCCGATCCAATACCGCTACAGCGTGCAGACCGATCCATATATTTTTCACTCAATATCAGGCCTCGGCCTCACATCAGTCATCACTTTCCAGTCTCGCTCATAATGCATGAACTAGCCCGAATCAATGATATAATGTGCAAAATAACAATTACCGAGACTGAGACATGATATGATATGCAATGATAGGACTGAGTATATATTATCAATGAAACACATGAGATGACAACAATGAACGACTACTCGGGTCTCAACAACATCGGCGTAATGCCTAAACATATTATCTAGCATGATCTCTAACATGTTCGCATTAAGACGACCGCTCGGGTCTCAACAACATCGGCGTAAAGCCTTAACATAATATCTAGCATGATCTCTTGCATGTTCACATTAAAACGATCGCTCGAGTCTCAACAATATCGGCGTGAAGCCTTAACAAAATATTTAGCATGATTTATAGAATGTTCACATCAGTCACATTGACATAAGCACATATATCAACAAGAGAAAACCAGGTCACAAATCAAATGGTGCACGCCCGCACGCCCGTCACTTGGCATGTGCGTCACCAAATTCTAATCACGTAACACTAGCTCGGGGTTTCGAACCCTCAGAACCAAGATTGGAAGCGTTACTCACCTCAATCAAGCCAAAAATCTACTCTACAATGCCCTTGCTGCTCGACTCGGCCACAAATCGCCCTGAATCTAACCAAAAATCAGTATTATATCATTAATAATTGCTAAAGGAGCAAAGCCCACATCAAAATTATCAAATTACATCACAAATTCCGAATTTGGCCAAACCCGACCCCCGGGCCCACATCTCAGAACTCGACAAGGATCACAAAACTAGAATCCTTACACTCTCACGAGTCCATACATACCAAATACATCAAAATTCGACGACAATTGACCCATCTAATCCTTAAATCAAAGTCTCAAGTTTCCAAGCCCTAACCCCTCAAATTACACCATTAAATCCCATAAATTTCATGATTAATCAGTCAAATACCAATATAGAATCGAGTATTAGGTTCAAAAATATTACCTCAATGTGTTTCTGTAACGACTCGACCGATCGCTTTGTGTTCTAGGACCCCGTGCCCCTAAATGAGACTCCTCGTAGTTGCTTTTACTGATTTATGACTTGAGAGGATGGGTGGTTCGAGGTTTGGGGGAGTTTGGAGTGGTGTAGGAACACTTAGTTCCTTAAGGTTGGCCTTAAAGGCCAAGTTTGACTTCAGTCAACATTTTTAGTAAACGACCACAGAATCGAGATTCGAAGATTCTGGTAGGTTCGTATGATGATTCCAGACTTGGGCGTGTTTTCGGAACGGGTTTTGGATGACCCGGGGGCGTTTCGGCGCCAAATAGTGAACTAAGAATTTCCTTAAGTTCAAATTGAGGTTTGGAACGTGTTTTTGTGTTATCGAGATCCAAACGGAATTCCGAGACCGGGAATAGTTCTGTTATGTCATTTATGACTTGCTCGCAAAATTTGGTGTCATTCCGAGTAGTATAGATAGGTTCGGCGTATTGAAAGTGAATTCAAGAACTTGAAGTTTTTAAGTTTGATCCAATACATTTTGGGGTATGATTTTTAGATTTACCGTTGTTTCGGACGTTTTGAAGGCTCGAGCGAGTCCTTCTTATGATTTAGGACTTGTTGGTATATTTAGACGGGGTCTCGGATGGGACCAGATGCCATTCGGGCATCGAGCGAGGCAAAAACTAGCCTAAAATGATTGTTGGTGCACCAGGTCTGGTGCGACCTCACCTGCGGAGGTCAAGTCGCAGGTGCGAGACTACTCCTGCGGTCCCAGTCTCGCAGGTGCGACTCCTGAGGGAGCTGCCCATTTCCGCAGGTGTGAAGCCAGGTCCCCTTCCCTTTCTCCGTAGGTGCGAGATTTTTCTCGCAGATGCGAGACCACAGGTGCGGTCCTCGAGTCGCATGTGCGAAAAGCCTGTAGGCAGTGAGCTTGTTTTAAACACGGGACTTCACCATTTTGAACACTTTTCTTCATTCTTAGGCGGTTTTGGGAGCATGCAAAGAGGGTATTCGACCTAGATACTGTAAGGTAAGTAATTCTCACTATAAATTTAGCTTAATACTTGAATTCTTAGGTAGATTAACCCATTAAATTAGTGGAAATCATGGGTTTAGAGTAAAACCTAGGTTTTTTACAAAAATGGGAAATTTCCAAGAAATTTGTTGAGGAACCAAACAAAAATATATAATATTGATCCTTAGGCCATGGGTGATAGTTTCCTTCAAAAAATTTCGGAGTCCGAGCATGTGGGCCCGGTGGTGTATTTTAGGATTTTCCCAATTTAGGTTGAAATGATCATTTAAGTAGGAGAATTAAGGACTTTGGAATATAGACCGATTTTTTTATGCAATATTTGACTAGTGTCGAGTCCTTGGACGACGAAATTGGAGTTTCGGGCGCATTCTTGACTCGGGAAGTAGACTTGATGTGAGGTAAGTCTTTTTTCTAATCTTGTAAGAGGGAATTTTCACCATAAGGGAATTAAATGATTATGTGTTATTGTTGTGGGGGACTACATACGCGCGAGGTGATAAGAGCCCGTGCGTAGTGACTATTATTGTTATGTCCGGGTATTTAGGCCCACGCCATGCCATGTGAATTCCATTAACTTGAGTTATATGCTTGTAACTTCATTGTATGCAACTTTGTTTTAAGAAAACCGAGAATTTGATGTTCTAAAAAGAATTAGTATTTGAAAAAGGATTGAAAGAAAGATGTTGTGTCTGCATGCGACCGCTTTGCAATTTATATCCCGCGAACGGAGTGATTCTTTCCCCTACTCTCATGGGAGCGGGTCGTACGCCACGACAGGTTGATAGATGCATCTATGGTTCGCGTCGTTCGACCCTTCGGCAGTGCACAGTTATTAATTATTATGTTGGCCCAGGTCGGATGTCCTTATTCCACTATGCACATGTTATTTGAATGATGTTGTTTATGACTGTTGAGCTGTGAAATATCCTGGAAGATCGAACTAAAAACTTGTAAATTGATGCTTCACTACATATTTGGATTTTATTACGATTCGATATTTATTCCCTTACTATCCATGCTCACTTGTTTTCCTCTTTTAAATTATCACCTAAATATACTGTTTGGACCCTAGTAAGTGTCAAGTGGACCTCTCGTCACTACTTCTTCAAAATTAGGCGGGATACTTACTGGGTACATATTGTTTATTTACTCATGCTACGCTCTCTACTTAATTGCACAGGTTTTGAGGCAGGTGCATCTGGGTTCCAGTCCGGAGCTCGTTCCTGAGTTATATAGATCGAGGCTTCACGGTGAGATGCTCCTTTTGGCAACTTGCAGCAACACTCTGGAGCTATTCTTTTTGTTATTTCTATCTATACTCACTCAGACAGTAGGACATACTTTCATTCTTTTGATATTATTCTACTAGATGTCTCTAGACTTGTGACACTAGTTCCTGGAACACACACGCTAGTAGACTTTAATTTGGGATGTAATCGTTAATTGTGACTTCATGATTATTTATTTTGCATAAAAATTGCCTAAGTTACCCGTTTCTACTTAATGTCTCAAAACTAAGTTAAGTAAGTGTTGAAAAATGTTTTTGGTAAACTACCTGAACTCACTAGGAGATAATGGTTGGCTTGCCTGACGGCGGTGTTGGGAACCATCACGACCTGCGTTAGGATTTGGGTCGTGACAACATGGTATCAAAGCTCTAGGTTCACGTAGGTCTCACAAGTTACGGCCAAACCCAATAGAGACTTGCGGATCGGTACGGAGACATCTGTATTTATCTTCGAGAGGCTATAGAGACCGCTACCTCTGTCATCCAAGGCCGTGGCAGAGGCCGGGGGAGGGCACCGACCCGAGGTAGAGGACGATGGCATCCCAGGACTATACCAGTCGCACCCCTAGCGGATCCAGTAGAGGATCCCATCACTGAGGAGCAGGGCGAGGTGCCCCCAGCAGATCCTACCCCTTTGGATTTTACCACAGCGCCAGGATTTCAGGAGATCATGGGTCGTATGATGCGGTTCATGGACACCATGACTCAGACTAGTTTATTTCCAATAGATCTGGCCACATCTCAGGCGGGAGGGGGAGCACAGACCCGTACTGCAGAGGCCGCCAGACATGCAGCAGCAGTATATCAGACCCGGGGTACACTGGTCGTGGGCGGGGTTTAGCCAGTAGTAGCAGCAGTACCTGAGCCTTGACCAACTGCGGACAGCGATCCGCAGAAGTTATTAGACAGATGGACCAGACTGCACCCTCCTGTCTACGGAGGTGAGCGCCATGAGGATGCACATGACTTTATTGATAGGTGTAGGGACATATTGCACAACATGAGGATACTGGAGTCCCATGGAGTTGACTTCACTACTTTTCAGCTAGAGGGCAGGGCCCGTAGATGGTGGCAATCCTATATTCTTGGCAGAAGGGCAGATTCCCCTCCCATCATTTCAGAGTAGTTCACTCAGTTATTCCTGGACAGATATATTCCACCTCTGAGAGGGAAGAGCTGCGGTATCAGTTTGAGCAACTGGAGCAGGGTCAGATGTCAGTGACCGACTATGAGGCTAGGTTTTCTGAGTTGTCTCGTCACGCACTCATGATACTTCCTACTAACGCAGAGAGAGTGCGGAGATTTGTAGCTGCATTGCATCTAGGTCTTAGGGACAACATGGCCCAAAAGGTGGAGATGGGGACTCCTTATCAGCTTGTGGTAGAGATTGCTCGCATGATTGAGGGTTATCGATCGAGGAGCAGAGAGCAGGCAGCAGGATAAGAGGGTTGGATTTTCTAGGGATTTCAGAGGTGCTCCAGCTAGGGGTAGACGTCATTTTGGTAGGGGCCAGCCCAGTAGTCCCCCATATTCAGCACCACCACCACCTCCACGAGGTGCCCCATTGAGGCCTTATTTCAGCGCCATGTCGGAGAGTTCTTACCGCTTGCCAGGGTATTCTGGTCATCAGGGGTCTTCCAGTCCTTATTTCAGTGTTATTCCAGAGAGTTCATACTGTCCTCCCGCTATTCAGGGTTGTTCTTCAGGGCAGCAGGCCATGGTACCGGGAGGTTGTTATGAGTGTGGGGATCCAAGTCACATGAAGAGGCATTGTCCCAGGCTTCGGGGCAAGGCAGTGCAGTAGGGTCACCAACCTATGAGATCAACACCAGCGGTTCAGCCACCCAGAGGTGGAGGACAGGCTGATAGGCGTCGTCCCAGAGGTGGAGGCCAGGAAGGGGGAGCCCAGTCAGCTCATGTTTATTCCGGTGGAGGTCAGTCATCCGGTGCTCCAGCCAGATTCTATGCTATTCCAGCCAGATCAGATGCAGTGACCTCACATGTCGTGATCACAAATATTATTTCAGTATGCGGTAGAGATGCATCGGTATTATTTGATCCAAGGTCCACTTATTCATATGTATCAGCCTTATTTGCTCATTCCCTGGATATTCCTCGTAAGTCCTTGGGTACTCCTGTATATGTGTCCACTCATGTGGGTGATTCTGTGGTTGTGGACCGAATTTATAGGTCCTGTGTGGTTATATTATATGGGTTCGAGACCAGAAAGACCTTCTGTTGCTCGATATGGTTGATTTGAGGTCATCCTGGGCATGGATTGGTTGTCTCCCTATCATGCCATTCTAGATTTCCATACCAAGACTGTTAGTCTAGCCATGCCCGAGTTGCCGAGATTGGAGTGGAGAGGCTCCTCAGTTAGTGCCGCTAGTCGGGTCATTTCTTTCCTGAAGGCTCGACATATGGTCGAGAAGGGTTGTTTGGCTTATCTTGCGTATGTGCGGGACACCACCGCCAAGTCTCCGACGATTGATTCAGTGCCAGTAGTTTGGAAGTTTGATGATGTATTCTCTTCAGACCTTCCAAGCATGCCACCGGATCGTGATATTGATTTCTGCATTGACTTAGCTCCGGGCACCCAACCCATATCATTTCCACCATACCATATGTCTCTGAAGGAATTGAAAGGACAACTTGAGGAGTTACTGGCTAAAGGTTTTATCAGACCGAGCATATCGCCTTGGGGTGCTCCAGTGCTATTTGTGAAGAAGAAGGATGGGACTATGTGGATGTGTATTAACTACCGCCAGTTGAACAAGGTCACCATCAAGAACAAGTACCCGTTGTCGCGTATCGATGATTTGTTTGAACAGTTACAAGGTGCTCGGGTGTTTTCTAAGATTGACCTGAGATCGAGGTACCATCAGTTGAAGATTCGGGACTCGGATGTTCCGAAGACGACCTTTCATACGAGGTATGGTCATTATGAGTTCCTAGTGATGTCCTTTGGCTTGACTAATGCCCCAGCCGCATTTATGGACTTGATGAACATGGTGTTCAGGCCTTATATTGATTCTTTTGTCATCGTCTTCATTGATGACATTCTGATTTACTCATGTAGCCTAGGGGAGCACGAGCAGTATTTGAGGGTTGTGCTCCAGACTTTGCGAGAACATAAGTTGTATGCTAAGTTCTCCAAGTGCGAGTTTTGGTTGGATTCTGTGGCATTCTTGGGGCATGTGGTATCCGGAGAAGGTATCAAGGTTGATCCTAAGAATATTGAGGCGGTTCAGATTTGGCTACGCCCTACTTGAGCTATAGAGATCAGGAATTTCTTGGGTCTAGCGGGTTATTATCGCTGATTTGTGGAGGGATTTTCATCCATTGCAACTCCTATAACTAGATTAACCCATAAGGATGCCCCATTTCGATGGTCCGACGAGTGTGAGGCGAGCTTTCAGAAGCTCAAGACAGCATTGACCTCAGCACCAGTTCTAGTGTTGCCTTCAGGTTTTGGGATGTATATGATTTATTGCGACGCTTCACGCGTTGGTTTGGGTTGTGTGTTGATGCAGGAGGGGTGAGTTATTGCATATGCTTCACGACAGCTGAAGGTTCATGAGAAGAATTACCGTGTACATGATCTGGAGTTGGCAACGATTGTTCATGCTCTTAAGATTTGGAGGCACTACTTGTATGGGGTGCCTTGTGAGGCTTATACAAATCACCGCAGCTTGCAGAACTTGTTCAAGAAGAGGGATCTTAATTTGAGGCAGCGCAGGTGGCTTGAGTTGCTGAAGGATTATGACATCACCATTCTTTATCATCTGGGCAAGGCAAACGTGGTAGCAAATGCCTTAAGCAGGAAGGCGGAGAGTATGGGTAGTTTGTCTTTCATTTCAGCAGAGGAGAGACCTCTAGCTTTGGACATTCAGCCCTTGGCTAATCTCTTGGTGAGGTTGGACCTTTCCGAGCCCAGCCGGGTTCTTGCACGTGTGATGGATCAGTCTTCTTTATTGGGGGAGATTAAGACTCGGCAGTATGATGATCCGCACTTGGTGGCTCTCCGAGAGATAGTGGTACAGGTGGTGCCAAGGAGGTTTCTATTGGCGAGGATGCTGTTCTGAGACTTCAGGGTCGCTTATGTGTCCCTAGTATTGATGGCCTGAGGGAGAGGATTCTAGAAGAGGCTCATATTTCACTGTATTCTATACATCCTAGTTCTACGAAGATGTATCATGACCTGAGGCAGCACTACTGGTGGAGACGGATGAAGAAAGACATAGTGGAGTATGTGACTAGATGTCTAAATTGCCAGCAGTAAATATAAGCACCAGAGTCCAGGAGGCCAACTTCAGCAGATGTCTATACCTGAGTGGAAATGGGAGCGCATCACTATGGACTTCGTGGTTGGGTTTCCTCGGACCTTGCGGAAGGTTGATACGGTTTGGGTCATTGTGGACAGGTTGACCAAGTCGGGACATTTCATTCCAGTAGATACCACTTATACCTCTGAGAGGTTGGCCCAGATCTAAATTCGGGAGATAGTTCTATTGCACGGTGTGTCGGTGTCCATTATATTAGATCGAAGTCCTCAGTTCACATCGCACTTCTGGAGAGCAGTGCAAAGTGAGTTAGGCACCCAGGTAGAGCTCAGCACAGCATTCCATCCTCCGACGGACGGGCAGTATGAGCAGACAGTTCAGATATTGGAGGACATGCTCAGAGCACGTGTGATTGACTTTGGAGGAAAGTGGGACCAGTTCTTGCCTTTGGCCGAGTTTGCTTATAATAATATTTATTAGTCCAGCATTGAGATGGCTTCATTTGAGGCCTTGTATTGTCGGCGATATCGACCTCCCATCGGGTGGTTTGAGCCTGGCGAGGCTAATCTATATGGCACCGATTTGGTGAAGGATGCTTTGGAGAAGGTGAAGTTGATTCAGGAGAGACTTCGCACAGCACAGTCCAGACAAAAGAGTTACGCGGATCTGAAGGCGCGCGATGTATCATTCATGGAGGGCGAGAAGGTTCTGTTGAAGGTCTCGCCGATGAAGGGTATTATGAGACTTGGGAAGAAGGGCAAGCTGAGCCCGAGGTTTATAGGCCCATTTGAGGTGTTGAGACGAGTTGGGGAGGTTGCTTATGAGCTTGCTTGACCTCCCAGTTTATCAGGGGTTCATCCGGTCTTTTATGTATCCATGCTCCGGAGGTATCACGCCGACTTCTCTCACGTGATAGATTTCAACACCATTCAGTTAGATGAGAGGTTGGGCTGCGAGGAGGAACCAATTGCTATTATTGACAGGCAGGATTGCCAGTTGAGGTCCAAGAGGGTTTCCGACGTAAAGGTCCAGTGGAGGGGCCGACCAGTCGAGGAGGCGACATGGGAGTCCTAGTAGGACATGCGCAGAAAATATCCACACTTATTCATCACTCCAGGTATGATTCTAGACCCGTTTGAGGACGAATTTTTGTTTAAGAGGTGGAGAATGTAACGACCTGACCGGTCGTTTTGTGTTCTAGGACCCCGTGCCCCTAAATGAGACTCCCCGTAGTTGTTTTTACTGATTTATGACTTGAGGGGATGGGTGGTTCGAGGTTTGGGGGAGTTTGGAGTGGTGTAGGAACACTTAGTTCCTTAAGGTTGGCCTTAAAGGCCAAGTTTGACTTCAGTCAACATTTTTAGTAAACAACCCCGGAATCCAGATTCGAAGATTCCGGTAGGTTCGTATGATGATTCCATACTTGGGCGTGTGTTGGGAACGGGTTTTGGATGACCTGGGGGCATTTCGGCGCCAAATAGTGGAATAAGAATTTCCTTAAGTTCAAATTGAGGTTTGGAACGTGTTTTTATGTTATCAAGATCCAAACGGAATTTCGAGAGTGGGAATAGTTTTGGTTATGTCATTTATGACTTGCTCGCAAAATTTGGTGTCATTCCGAGTAGTATAGATAGGTTCGGCGTATTGAAAGCGAATTCAAGAACTTGAAGTTCTTAATTTTGATCCAATAGGTTTTGGGGTATGATTTTTAGATTTAGCGCTATTTTGGACGTTCTGAAGGCTCGAGCGAGTCCGTCTTATGATTTAGGACTTGTTGGTATATTTAGACGGGGTCGGGTGGGCCCAGATGCCATTCGGGCATCGAGCGAGGCAAAAACAAGCCTAAAATGACTGCTGGTGCACCAGGTATGGTGCGACCGCACCTGCGGAGGTCAAGTCGCAGGTGCGAGACCACTCCTACGGTCCCAGTATCGCAGGTGCGAATCTTGAGGGACCTGCCCATTTCCGCAGGTGCAGACCCCTTTCCGCAGAAGCGGAGCCGCAGGTGCGAAGCCAGGCCCCCTTCCCTTTCTCCAAAGGTGCGAGATTTTTCTCGCAGATGCGAGACCGCATATGCGGTCTTCGAGCCACAGGTGCGAAAATCCTGTAGGCAGTGAGCTCGTTTCAAACACGGGACTAACCATTTTGAACACTTTTCTTCATTCTTGGGCGATTTTGGGAACATGCAGGGAGGGTATTCGAGCTAGCTACTGTAAGGTAAGTAATTCCCACTATAAATTTAGCTTAATACTTGAATTCTTAGGTAGATTAACCCATTAAATTAGTGGAAATCATGGGTTTAGAGTAAAACCTAAGTTTTTGACAAAAATGGGAAATTTCCAAGAAATTTGTTGGGGAATCAAACAAAACTATATAATATTGATCCTTGGAACATGGGTGATAGTTTCCTTAAAAAAAATTTGGAATCCGAGCATGTGGGCCCGGCGGTGTATTTTAGGATTTTCCCAATTTATGTTGAAATGATCATTTAAGTAGGAGAATTAAGGACTTTAGAGTATAGATTGATTTGTTTATGTAATATTTGACTAGTTTCGAGTCCTTGGGCGACGAATTTGGAGTTTCGGGCGCATTCTTGACCCGGGAAGTATACTTGACGTGAGATTAGTCTCCTTTTTAACCTTGCAAAAGGGAATTTTCCTCATAGGTGAATTAAATGATTATGTGTTATTATTGTGGGGGACTACGTACGCGCGAGGTGACGAGATCCCGTGCGTAGTGACTATTATTATTATGTCCGGGTAGTTAGGCCCACACCATGCCATGTGAATTCCATTAACTTGAGTTATATGCTTGTAACTTCATTGTATGCAACTTTGTGTTAAGAAAATCGAGAATTTGATGTTCTAAAAATAATTAGTATTTGAAAAAGAATTGAAAGAAAGATGTTGTGTTTGTATGCGACTGCTTCGCAATTTATATCTCGCAAGCGGAGTGATTCTTTCCCCTACTCTCATGAGCGAGCCGTACTCCACGGCAGGTTGATAGATGCATCTATGGTTCACGTCGTTCGACCCTTCGGCATTGCACAATTATTATTATTATTATTATTATTATTATGTTGGCCCAGGCCGGATGTCTTTATTCCACTATGCGCATGTTATTTTCCTGATGTTGTTTTTGACTGTTGAGCTGTGAAATATCCTGGAAGATCGAACTGAAAACTTGTAAATTGATGCTTCACTATATATTTGGATTTTATTACGATTCGATATTTATTCCCTTACTATCCTTGCTCACTTGTTGTCCTCTTTTAAATTATCACATAAATATACTGTTTGGACCCTAGTAAGTGTCAAGTGGACCTCTCGTCAGTACTTCTTCGAGATTAGGGGGGATACTTACTAGGTACATATTGTTTATGTACTCATGCTACACTCTGTACTTAATTGTACAGGTTCTGAGGCAGGTGCATCTAGGTTCCAGTCCGGAGCTTGTTCCTGAGTTATACAGATTGAGGCTTCACGGTGAGCTGCTCCTCTTGGAGACTTGCAGCAACACTCTGGAGCTATTCTTTTTTTATTTCTGTCTATACTCACTCAGACAGTAGGACAGACTTTCATTCTTTTGATATTATTCTACTAGATGTCTGGAGACGTGTGACACTAGTTCCTGGCACACACACGCTACTAGACTTTAATTTGGGATGTAATCGTTAATTATGACTTCATGATTATTTATTTTGCATAAAAATTGCCTAAGTTACCTGTTTCTACTTAATGTCTCAAAACTAAGTTAAGCAAGTGTTGAAAAATATTTTTGGTAAACTACCTGAACTCACTAGGAGATAATGGTTGGCTTGCCTGACGGCGGTGTTAGGCAACATCGCAACCTGCGTTAGGATTTGGGTCGTGACAACATGGTATCAGAGCTCTAGGTTTACGTAGGTCTCACAAGTTACGGCAAATCCAATAGAGTCTTGCCGATCGGTACGGAGACGTCTGTATTTATCTTCGGGAGGCTATAGGGTGTTAGTAAATCTCTCTTTATTCACCTTCTATCGTGCAGTTGATGGTATACTAAATCTCACTCTTCTATTCTCTCACAGATGGTGAGGACGCGAGCAACCGATGTTCCGAACTCGGGACGGGCCGCAACCCCCATCATTCGAGGTTGTGGCAGAGGCCGGGGGAGGGCACCGGCCCGAGGTAGGGGACGAGGGTGTCCCAGGACTATACCAGTCGCACCCCCAGCGGATCCAGTGGAGGATCCCATCACTGAGGAGCAGGGCGAGGTGCCCACAGCAGATCCTGCCCCTTTGGATTTTACGACAGCACCAAGATTTCAGGAGGTCATGGGCCGTATGATGCGGTTCATGGACACCATGACTTAGGCTGGTTTATTTCCAGCAGATCTGGCCACATCTCAGGCAAGAGGGGGAGCACAGACCCCTACTGCAGAGGCCGCCGGACATGCAGCAGCAGTATATCAGACCTCGGGTACACTGCCCGTGGGTGGGTTCAGCCAGTAGCAGCAGCAGTACCTGAGCCCAGACCAGCTGCGGACGGTGATCCGCAGAAGTTATTAGATAGATGGACCAGACTGCACCCTCCTGTCTACGGAGGTGAGCTCCATGAGGATGCACATGACTTTATTGATAGGTGCAACGACAGACTGCACAACATGAGGATACTGGAGTCTCATGGAGTTGACTTCACTACTTTTCAGCTAGAGGGCAGGGTCCGTAGATAGTGGCAGTCCTATATTCTTGGCAGACCGGCAGATTCCCCTCCCATCACTTGGGAGCAGTTCACTCAGTTATTCTTGGACATATATATTCCACCTCTGAGAGGGACGAGATGCAGTATCAGTTTGAGCAGCTGGAGTAGGGTCAGATGTTAGTGACCGACTACGAGGCTAGGTTTTCTGAGCTGTCTCGTCACGCACTCATGATACTTCCTACTGATGCAGAGAGAGTGCGGACACACCAGTAAACTGGCACCAGCAGCAGCTTTGCTGCATTTTCAAGTCCAAACCTTTGATAACCATCTGAAATCAATCTCGAGGCCCTCGGGACCTCAACCAATGAATCCCACACATCATATATGATTATTCAAACTTAGTCGAACTTTCAGAACACTCAAACCAACATCAAATCACCAAATTTACTCGAAATTCAAGCCTACGGATTTCTAAACTTCCGAAATTCGCCAACGATGTCGATACTAACCAAACCTCGTCCGAATGATCTGAAATTTTGCATACACATCCCAAATGAAACTACAAACATGTTCCAACTTCTGAAATTCCATTCCAACCCCGATAGCTAATTTTTCACTACCGACCAGAAATCGCCAAAAAATCCTATTTCTCCAATTCATGCATAATTCTACCACGGGCCTCCGAATAACATTCTGAATGCACTCCTAAGTTTCAAATCACCTAACGAAGTCATTCGAACCATAAAAACCACATTCCGAGATCATACACCTATAAGTCAACTTCTTGTTGACTTTTCCAACTATTGACCCAAGTTAAGAGACTAAGTGTCTCATTTCTCTCCACAATCACTCTGAACCCGGGCCAACCAACCTAACACGACATGGTAGAGTTGAATAACACATAACAAGACAGAAATAGGGAAAACGGGGCTAAACTCGCAGAACGATCGGCTGGGTCGTTACACACACACACACACAAACAAACAAACACACACACACACACGAGGGTAGTCAATATTAAGCTAAGTGGCCTTGGTTTAGGACAAAATCTAAAAATATTTAGCCAAAATTTAATAAGAATTAAGGCAAATCTATGTTATATTAAAAGTAGGGTAGTATGAATTATGGTTAAGCCAAGTGGCAAGCTAAAAAGAAGTCATTTGATAATTTTTGGACAACATTAATAATTAAAAATTATAAATAGAACATAATTAATGAAAGTAGTTGACTGAAATATATCTTAGACAAATCTAATATATATATATATAT
>MDKI01091898.1:0-21975 GCA_005239505.1 Nicotiana paniculata
CGGGATTTAACAAGAATTTGGGTCGGGTTAGGTAGGGGTTTGGGCTTGGGTTATATTGGTCTATTGTATCAATTATTTGGGCTAGAATCAAAAATAAAAATGGCTATTTGTTAAATATCCCAAATAAATTGATTAAAAATAATTTGTGAAATAATTACTAATTATAAAAATGAATCTCATGTATAGATATGTTTTAAAAATGGTTATTTAGTATTTGAAATACAAAAGACTAATTTCTGGTAAAATAATACAAAAATTATACGCATGGGCTACAATTGCAAAGTTATTGCAATTGTAGCCAAAAGGTGCCAAATTAGCTATTTATAGAATAATTTGGACCTAATAGGACCATAATAGTAATATTAAATCAATAAAAAAATGATTTGAAATCATTTGTGATGCAATTTTGTAATTATTTATTGGAATAAAATACTGGGCAAATTAATAAAATATGTAAAACAAATTGTGGAAAAATACCAATTGATGCTAATACATGATTTTGAAGACATATATGCATTTTGAAATATTTTTTTAAGGAAAAATTGGGTATCAACAGCTGCACCTCTTTACCTGGAAAGGATGGAAGAGTTGTCGGGTAAAGATATGATGACCAATTTGATCGAGCGAAACGGTTAGTATACCGATGAAATCATTAAAAGAACGGACGCAATATCTAGGGATAGGTGAATGAATGGTTCATGAGAGAGGTCAGGTTTGATACCGTTGAGGGGAACTGGAGCGGGATCGCTCCTGCTGGGATAGCAGTTGCTTGCTGGGTAACCTACAAATAGAGATAGTACGAGCATATATTTGTGCAAAAATTTAAACATGATGCAGATTCCCATCGGACCATGAAAGTTGTCTTTAGACGGTTGAGGATGACGTCCTTTGACCATGACGTCCTGGGCCATGAGTTGATTAATGAGATTCGCAGGGCATAAAATGATGTTCTCGGGCCATGAAGATGGTGCCTCCGAACTATGAAGCCTTTGAATAATGATATGCAAATTTTGAGAGATCCTAAGGCCATGACATGGTTTTTTTCGGCTATGAGGATGGTGCCGTTAGACTATGACGCCTTTGGAAAGTTTGGCGATATTTCAGCCCATGAAATGCAGTAATGCGACTTCCACAATTCAGAGCTTAGTCTTGGGAAATAGAGGGCAAAGTAGCCCGAAAAAGAAGGGAGGTAAATAATGCTTGAGAGACAGCGCTTAGTCTCGGTGAAAACCAAATTGGAGGCAGAGCTTATCCTCATGCAAGTATGGAGAGAGAGATTAGTCTCATGCAGAGATGTGGAAGGCAAAGATTAGCCTCATGCAGAATATAGTCAGAGATTAGCCTTATGCAAGAGAAGGCAGAGATTAGCCTTATGCAAGATGGAAGGCAGAGATTAACCTTATGCGGATGGAGGTAGAGCTTAACCTTATGCAGATAGGAAGGCAGAGATTAGCCTTATGCAAGAGAAGGCAGAGATTAGCCTTATGCAAGATGGAAGGCAGAGATTAACCTTATGCGGATGGAGGTAGAGCTTAACCTTATGCAGATAGGAAGGCAGAGATTAGCCTTATGCAAGAGTAGTCAGAGATTAGCCTTATGCAAGATGGAAGGCAGATATTAGCCTTATGCAATGAAGTCAAAACTTAGCCTTATGCAGAAGATTAAATAGTAAATGACAGCAGAATTTCTTAGCTGGCAGCATGCTTTGATATTGTGATTGTTGTGAGCATTGTGACTACGGAGCATTGTTTGTTCATGATGATGGAAAATGTCGGCAAGTGCGATGGTTTCGACGATTGTGATTTTGAACATGTTCGTTCTTTGTTCCTGCATCCAAAGAAAAATCGTGAGTTCTGTAGATGGGAGAGGTTGATTCGTGTCTCCGCTGGCTTTACTTACTTCGCTCTGCTTGGTCTGATGATTCTGTTTGTGTCGTTAGGGTAGTGTTTGCTAAACAGAGCTATATTTTGAAAATGTGCATGATTTTATAAAGACATAGTAAAAAATATATTTCAAGCAATTTAGATGAACCGGTGACTGTGACATGGTTCAAGACATTGCAACCCCTCATGCTACGGAATTTTGAGGGTCCTCTTCAAAATTCTGCCCCAGTTGGATGGTTGATGATTCTAACCATTGTACATGATGCGATTAGCTGAACTTACTTCGGAATATTGAGGGTCCTCCTCAAAATTTTGCCCCAATTTCCAATTGCAGGGAAAATGAGATTTTTATTGAATTATGACTGAACCCTTAGGGCTGCCTATGTATCCCCTCTTAAATGGGAATCAGGTCGGGCGTAGTTCAATTTACATTATTGAAGAAAAGCATATAAAGTTACATATAATATCGTTTGACTGCATCTGAATTGATTGGCTTTGGCCAAACTTCTCCGTCCATTTCTACAAGTATGAGAGCTCCTCCTGTCAATACTCGGTGAACCATATACGGACCTTGCCAGTTGGGAGTAAATTTCTCTTTGGCTTCGTCTTGATGTGGAAAAATCTTCTTTAACACCAGTTGCCCCGGTGTGAACTGTCTTGGCTTGACTATCTTGTTGAAGGCTCTGACATTTTATTCTGATAAATTTTACCATGACATATTGCATTCATTATTTTCCCATCTATGAGGGCTAACTGCTCGTAGCGGCTTTTTATCCATTCTGCGTGGATGAGCTCAGCTTCTTGTATGATTTTTAAGGAAGGGATTTCCACTTCGGCAGGAATAATAGCTTCCATACCATAAACCAGTAAATAAGGAGTTGCCCCAGTTGATGTGCGGACTGTGGTACGGTATCCTAGTAAGGCGAATGATAATTTTTCATGCCATTGTTTGTGCTTTTCTATCATCTTTCTCAATATCTTTTTGATGTTCTTGTTGGCAGCTTCCACAGCTCCATTCATCTGTGGTCTATAGGCTGTGGAATTCTTGTGCTTGATTTTGAAAGTCTCGCACATGGCTTTCATCAGATCATTGTTGAGATTGGAGCCGACGTCGGTGATGATTGACTTCGGAACCCCGAACCGACAAATGATATTGTCACGGACAAAGTCTGTCACGACTCTCTTAGTCACTGCTTTGTATGATGCCGCTTCGACCCATTTGGTGAAGTAATCAATAGCTACTAGGATGAACCTGTGCCCATTTGAAGCTGTGGGCTCGATTGGTCCAGTAACGTCCATTTCCTAGGAGACAAACGGCCAAGGTGAGCTTGTTGCATTGAGCTCATTTTGGGGTACCTTTATCATATCTGCATGCACCTGACATTGATAGCATTTATAGACATATTGGATGCAATTTGTTTCCATGGTCATCCAGAAGTAACCGACTTTGAGTGTTTTCTTTGCTAAGACAAAACCATTCATGTGTGGACCACAGGTCCCAACATGTATCTCTTCAAGTAGTCTGGAGGATTCCTTTACACATCTTAATAATCCCAAGTCAGGAGTCCTTCTGTACAGGTTTCTTCCGCTGAGAAATAAATTGTTGGACAATCTCCGGAGCATCCATTTCTAAGTGTGATTTGCAAGCTCTGGGTACTCTCCCTTTGACAAATATTCCCTGATGTCGTGGAACCATGGTCTCCCGTATGCTTCTTCTTCAATGTGGGAACAATATGTTGGTTGGATATGGATCTTTACTAGAATAGGATCAATGAAGGTTGTATCTATGTGTTGTATTATGGATGATAGAGTGGCCAATGCATCGGCAAACTCGTTCTGAACTCTGGGATGTGCCAAAATTCTGTCTTTGTGAACCTTTTCCTCATTCTTGCACATGGTGCAGATATGGCAATATCTTGGAATTCTAGGTAGCTCATTCTCCTTGTACTTGGTGTATTGGCAGATCTGAGTCACCAATTACTAGCAACTCCTGGATATTCTTGTCAATTTCCATATTAAGCCCTAACATGCAGGCCTCATATTCTTCCATATTGTTGGTGCAAGGAAATCTGAGTTTGGAAGATATCGGGTAGTGTTGACCTGTTTCCGATATCAAGACAGCTCCAATATCGACTCCTTTGAAATTGGTGCTCCGTCGAAGAACATACTCCACCTATCATAGGATTCTGCAATGTCCTCCCCTATGAATGACACTTCTTCATCGGGAAAATATGTTTTCAAGGGTTCGTATTCTTCTCCCACGGGGTTCTCGGCAAGATGATCCGCCAGTGCTTGCCCCTTGATCGCTTTCTGAGTCACATAGACAATGTCGAACTCACTCAGAAGGATTTTCCATTTGGCCAGTTTGCCAGTAGGCATGGTCTTTTGAAAGATATATTTCAAGGGATCCATCCTTGATATAAGATACGTTGTGTAGGCACAAAAGTAATTCCTTAGCTTCTGGGATACCCAGGTTAGAGCACCAGCAGGTACATTCCAGTAGAGAATATCGTGCCTCATGTGGAGTGAACTTCTTACTCAGATAATAAATAGCATGTTCCTTTCTTCCTGTCTCGTCGTGCTGCCCCAGAACGCATCGAAAATCTCCATCTAATACCTCAAGGTAGAGTAGCAAGGGTTTACCTGGCTCTGGCGGGACCAAGACTAGTGATGTTGACAAGTATTCCTTGATTCTGTCGAAAGCTTTCTAACAATCATCGGTCCATTCGGTCGCAGCATCATTCTTCAGCATCTTGAAGATTGGTTCACATATAACTGTGGACTGGGCTATGAATCAGCTGATATAGTTAAGGCATCCCAGGAAACTCATCAAATCTTTCTTGTTCTTTGGCGGTGGCAATTCTTGGATGGCTTTGAACTTTGATGGATCCAGTTCTATTCCTCGGTGGATGACGATGAACCCAAGAAATTTCCCAGCAGGAACCCTGAACACATACTTTGCGGGGTTTAACTTCAAGTTGTACTTTCGCAGCCTGTCGAAGAATTTTCTCAAATCTTCCGTATGGTCAGTGGCTCTTTTGAACTTGATGATGATGTCATCCACATACACCTCAATTTTTTTATGTATCATATCATGGAAGATAGTGGTCATAGCTCTCATATAGGTGGTCCCAGCATTCTTTAGGCCGAACGACATCATCTTATAACAGTAGACTCCCCACGGCGTGATGAAAGCCGTCTTCTCAGCGTATTCTTCGTCCATCCAAATCTGGTGGTAACCAGCAAAACAGTCCACGAACGATTGAAGTGCATGCTTTGCACTTTTGGGAGAGGAAAATCATCCTTCGGACTGGCCTGGTTGAGATCCCGGTAGTCGACACAAACTCTGACCTTTCCATCTTTCTTGGGTACTGGCACGATGTTGGCTAACCATGTCGGATATTCAACTACCCTGAGAACCTTGGCGTTGATTTTCTTGGTAACTTCCTCTTTGATTTTCAGACTCATATCAAGCTTGAATTTTCTGAGCTTCTGCTTTACCGGCGGGCACATTGGATTGGTTGGTAACTTGTGAGCCACAATGGAAGTACTTAAACCAGTCATGTCATCGTACGACCATGCAAATATGTCTTCATACTCTTTCAAGAATTGTGAGTTTTCCACTTTCTCTGATGGCGATAGATGAATGCTGATGCGAGTTTCCTTGACAGTTTTTGAATCTCCCAGGTTGACTATCTCGGTTTCGTCCAGATTGGACTTAGGTCTATTTTCAAAATCCTCAACTTCTCTGATAATTTCATCGGGTATGGTATCTTCTTCTTCTGAATCACTGTCCTTTTGTTGCGTTGTCTCATTGCATGTCACAGTCATTGGTTCATCAAGACAGGAAATAGTAATGTTGTAAGATAAAATAATGAGAGAAAATGATAATAAATGAATAAAGATTCGTTGAAACATAAAATTAAATTTTGAATGTTTTGGAACATTGGAGATTTTATTGAAAAATGCAAAAAATGGAAATACGGAAAAGGAAATCATTAGCAAAATGAAATAAACAATGTTTGTTCAGCCTTGCTACCCCGGGACTCGTTGGGCCCTAGATGTTCTGACAGTCCAATTCCTGAGATTTCCCTTACTCACAGCTTGAATGGTAGCGCCTTCCTTCTCCTCCTCCTCAACAATAACACAACAGTCCACGTCACCATCTTCCAAGAATAGATCTTTCAAAGCTGCTAGAGTTTCTTCTTCTTCTGACCCCCATATGATATCAGCTTGATGTAAAGTCTGCTCCAAATGTGGTATAGGTTGTTCCAATGGATAGTAGGGACCGCACCACGGTGGCGAACAATCTTCATACTCCTGCCAAGTCTATTTGTATCCCAGCCCAAAAGTGGTTCCATGGTGATTCAACTGTATTGGTTTGGAAATCCCCGAAGATTTTTCCCGAGTCCTCTGCCAGGCTCGTATCCACTCCAGTTCAGCATGCTTTCGATCTTACTGTCCCACCATTTGTCTTTATCCACTGATTGACCCGTTCAATGTGGTGGTAGGTTTCTCTAGCCAGCCTTCGTCCACCTTCAATCACCGGGATGATCTGGCGACCATAGATAGGGTTGCTTTCGTCTCCGTGGATGATTTCTTCCTGGTGGTTCCATTCAAATTTCACTACCTGATGCAATGTTGATGCCACAGCCCCAGCGACATGTATCTGTGGGTGTCCCAACAACAGATTATAGGATGCCGATATGTCTATTACCTGAAATTCAATTTCGAACCATGTAGGTCCTATCTGCAGACAAAGACTGATTTCACCGATGATAGACCTTTGAGAACCGTCGAAAGTATTTACATTCATAGATCCTTCTTTGATCTCTTGCAGTCCCTTGCGAAATTTCTTGAGTGTTGTCAACTGACAGATGTTGAGGCTAGATCCACGTCGATCAGAATCCTGGTGATGAAGTAGTCCTCACATTGCACAGTGATGTGTAGTGATTTGTTGTGACTTAGCCCTTCAGGCAGCAGCTCGTCCTCGTGGAAAGTGATCTTATGACTCTCCAGCACTTGACCTACCATGTTGGTCATTTATCCACTAGTTATGTTAGTTGGCATATATGTTTCGTTCAGCACTTTCATCAAAGCATTCCTGCGTGTCTCTGAATTCTGCAGCAACGACAGAATGGATATCTGGGCTAGAATTTTGTTCAGTTGACCGATGACTAAGTATTCCCTGGCCTTCACCTTCCTCCAAAGATCATTTGGGCCTCTCTCAATGACGGGTGGCCTGTTGGAAGAATTCTTGCTAGACTCTGCCAAGTGTTCATATGTGTAAGCCCTGCCAGTTCTTGTCATCCCTTGTGCAGCACCAGCTTCTTCTATATTGACGTTACTTTTCCTTCTTGCTTCAGCCGTGTAATCCCAAGGTACGGCCTTGTCGTTGAAAGGTGGTATGGTTGACACTGTCACTGTGATTGGTGCAGCTACTTTCACTTCAAATGGACTGGATACCTTAGCAGGCGGCATAACTTCAACCTCAAACGGCAAATGTGTGTTTGTAGGTGGTGTCGTTTCAAACTTGAATGGGAGTGATGCAGTTACCTCGACGTCTCCAGATGGATGAATCTGGACTATTATGGGATTAAGAGTGACTGATGGCTTCTTTGGTTTATCACCTTCTATGATTAACCCGATCGACCCCTCTAGGTCCCAATCGTCTTCTATCTCTATCATGTTGACACCCCTATGGTCCGGAAGCGGATTTTTGTGAACATTGGGAGCAGATTATTTTGCCTGGATGACCTTGTTATCGATCATAGACAGGATCTTATCCTTCAATGAGCGACATTCATCAATTGTATTCCCTTTCATACCGGAATGGTATGCACACGTCTTATTTGGGTTGACCCATTGGGATGGATTTTCAGGGGTTACAGTAGGGATAGGAGTGACATAACCAGCAGCTTATAATCTTTCATACAGTTGGTCGATAGGTTCAACAATGGTAGTGTATTGTTTATGAGGTGTGCGATCAAAGTTGGGTCGATGTCTCGGGAAATTTTGGCGAGCAGGGGGCGATTGAAAGTGAGATGGCTGAGAGTTGTAGGTATGATAAATAGGAGCTGGTTGGGAATATCTAGGGGAAGTAGGCTGATATGTAGGCGGTGGAGAAGGCTGATATGTTGATGGAGGTGCTGACTGATAGGTGGGCGAGGGTGCTTGATAGGTGAGTGGGGAAGTTCTGTATACCAACGGGGATTTGGGTCCCTGTGCAACCATTACTGTTCATGCATCTTTCTTCTTGGATATACCACCAGACTGCAAGGCTTTGTTGGTGGCCTGTAGGGCCTCAAAGTTAGTGACCATTCCACTCTTGATACCTTCTTCAATTCTCTCACCCAGCTTGATGATGTCAGAGAATTTGTGGTTTTCAATCACCATTAGCCTCTCATAATACTGTGGGTCTTGTGACCGGATGAAGAATTTGTTCATTTGTTCTTCCTCTAGGGCGGGCCTGACCTTGGCTGCTTCAGATCTCAACCGAACGGCATATTCACGAAAAGTTTCAGAGGGATTTTTTTAAGGTTCTGGATGTAGAACATGTATGGTGCATTCTCCGTGTTGAACCTGAACCGATCCATGAAGTCTGATGCCATACTTACCCAGTCAAACCACTTCTTAGGGTTTTGGCTGATATACCAAGATAAATCATCTCCTGTGAGGCTCCTCATGAACAATTTCATGCGAATCTTCTCGTCTCTTCCTACTCCAACAGATTATCACAATAGGTCCTTGGATGGACCCTAGGATCACCCGTACCATCTAACATTTCAAACTTAGGAGGTTTGTAACCCTCCGGTAGTTCAACATCAGGCTGTATGAAGAGATCTTCGTAGTTCAACCCGTCGACTCCCTTGCTTCCTTCAACACCCTGAACTCGACTAGTCAGCTTCTTGAGTTCATCGGCCAAATTCTTAAAGACCATATCCTTCTCACTGGATTCATCTGTGTAAGCAATATGTTGGGTGGAGTGAGGTAGAGTCTCCACGTATATGGTGTTGTTCTGATGACCTGGTGTTTGAGCATAGAGGTGATCACTTGTGGATTCTTGTAGTTCAAGGATAATTAACGGGGTATTTATTGGAGTGTGGAAAGCGTTGTGCTGGTGCTGTGGTGGGATAATTTTTTTTTCCGGTGGAGTTGTATGATGATGAGTTGTGAGAGGATTCTGTTTGTTTGGGGTGTTTTGAGGAGGTATGGGATTTTGAATGACATCTGGGACACTGAGTGAAGGATAAATTTGCTAAGTTCCGGACATGCTTAAGCTCCCCTTGGAGTTTCAACAACCTTTGCTCGAGTTGTGACATAGCATCATTCTGAACCTGAGTACCTTGATTGTCAAAAGCTTCTGTTCGCTCCACTGGCGTTGTGTTTTCTTATCTGATGTTGCCCAAATCTTCCATTTTGCCTTTGCCTTTGCCTTTAAGTGGACTAGGAGGAGGTGGAGTGCCCCTGGATCTTGTGTGATATGATGGTGATGCCAGAATGCACGAACCAACCTTTTGGGAGGGGAATAATCAAAAGAGAAACAAAACAAAAAATAAAAAGTAGCCAAGTAAGTGAAGATCATGAGAAAATATTGCAGTATTTAAACACATTGTGCGGGAATAAAAGCGTGTCCTAATTTGGGAGCCTCGTTGTGCCCGAGGTAGGCCTAGCGACAAATTTATTTTGGAGAACTTAGATGCAAAAGGCCTCATTTCACTAATGTAAAATAGACGAGTCTAAAACAACACTAAAATAATGAGCAGGAAATAAAGTCACTAATGGCACTTGGCCTTACTACATTGGTAAAAGCAATGAAAAGGAAACCTAGACTACTTGGTCCCCAAAGGACCTTCCCCAGGCTTGGTATTCTTGGTTCTGTCAATTAGGTTCCCCAGGTCGTGCATGCCCAATAGCAGGTATACCCTTGCTAGATGCCCTCCTTCGTTTCCTTCAGCATTCTGGCAGTCGGCGGCCCTTTTTCTTGTCTTTGCTTCTAGCTCCATCAGACCCTGCTCCAAATATTCCAACCATTCACTGGATTTGATGGCCCTTTCCTTCCACTCATAGATCAGTTCCATATTAGTCTTGTGTTGCTCCAGATGCTTGGCCTCGGACCCACGAAGCCTTTTCCGCAGATTATTGTATTTTACCTCAGCCTCAGCCGCTTCGTCTATGACCCTGTTTCTGCTAATGCCCGTCTCAACTATCCCTGCTATTTTGTCTTCCAACCAAGACAGTTGGAAGCATACAAGCCCTGCGTGATATCTATCGGGCTCGATGGTGTCCTTTTCTATGATAACCTTGAGATTCCACATATGCTGAGCTTCACATTTGTACGGGATATCGTCGTCCTGAAAATCTGTCCTGTAATGACTCATTTTGGAGACTCATGGTATAACTTGCTTTCTACCCGCCTGTCTTATGACCCTGATGGGAACATAGGGATATATGCACCTATAACCAATCAATACTAGGTGCAGAGCGTCCCTCGATGGGATGACAGATTCGCTGGTAGGGAACCATTCGAACATCCATTGAACTTGGTCCTCGGTAAAATTATCAAAGAACTGCGCCCATTCTATAGCATTTTTCGGTTGAGCAAGCCTATCAGGGATGTAGGTCATCCTCTCAGGGTGGTGGAAGGCTATATGATCATTCCACGCCCTTCGTGGAAATTCCTGACGATATTGGCTGCTCTGGTCTATGCTCCAATAACCAAACTTGTAGTAGCATATTGCAACCCTCAAAGTGTTTGGCCCCCTTCTAGCAGTGGTCCAAGGCTCGGTATATGTATGCTATGATCATAGGGACAATGGTATATGTTTGCCCTTCGATCCCTTCCATTAAGGTTTTGGCTACCATAGCCAGTCTAGTGTGAATCCGGTCTCCTTTGCTTGGAAACACCATCAGACCCAGGAAGAAAATGATGAACACAAAAACCCTACGGTGAATGTGACCCAAGGAAGTAATAGAGAACTCGTCGTGGAAGATACAATAGGATTTGCTATGGTCATATCGTTCATAGAAATAATCAAAAGGTATGTAGGAATCTGTCAAGCCCTCTAGATAACTGTTCTTCTTTAAACCCATCATTTTCAGGAACCCCCCAGCGGCACGGTTCTTCGGTACCAACAAACCTGGACTTTCCCAAGGTAATCCCGCAAAGCCCCTATCTCCTCCAAGATGGGGGTCATTTTTATGTTGCCAAACGGAACACAGACCTTTCTCTGTCCCATAACATAATGGCTGCTTCAATCAACATGTTGTTTGGTTGAATATCCAGTAAAGAGGGAAAGTTCCCAAGGATCCTCTTCACATGGTCTTTGTCATTGGGTGAGAGGTCTTCCCACCAATCCAGCAATATTGGTGGTATTCTTTGGACCATGCCGAACCTGGGGAGAGGGCTTCCCTTACCCTCGTCAGACTCGACTATTTATGCACATATGATTAGCATGTACGCATTTAGTTCTCCAAATAAATGCACAGAACGTGACTGCGTCCGTTGGGATTATGAAAAACCCGGTGGACGTTTGGATAAGGCTGTCTTAAAGGGTTATCGTGCGGACGACACACTAACCCGGCTAGGTTTGACCATGATTCATGCACAATATAACAGAGTAAGGTTCCTATAGGGTTTTAGACTGGTACCCTCAAGCGGACAACTTGAGGGGAAAAGGCACGGAACCATCGACTGCACCGCTGATCGACTAGTTTTATCGCAAATAAGTCTTTCCGAATTTAGGGGTGGTATAAAATGGAAGGGCGCAAACACTCATCAAGCATTGCTATAGGATTTGAATAGGAACAAGTGGAATATGATGTTGAGCATGATTATGTAACAATAAATGAACAATAAAAGCATGTTGTCATGTATTTGCACGTTATGAAAGCAGTAAATACAACAGTTATAATTGAAAAAGCAATTACGAAGAAAAATAAAAAGAAACATGTCAGTTTTGATTCTGAAAGGAATAAATACTTGAAAAAGATAATCAATTAATGGCATATGAAGGGGGAGGGGTAAGAGGGAAAGATCGCAAGTATTAACAAAGTGAAGACAAGTTCAAAAAGCAATTTGAAATGGTAAAAGCCTAGAGCGTCCCCTGCAGAGTCGTCATGATGTCCCCTCTCCCCCCTCTTTCCTACCCTTTCGGGTCGGTCAGGGTATTCGATATTATTGGGACAACTCGTTTCCTTTTAGAAAAGGGATAACGAATTGAAGAGTTGCCACCTAACGACTTTAAGGTGCGCTAGGGCACCTACTAAGGTCATTTATAAACACAGATTAGATAACTAGAGATAGGGTAAGGACTTGAAATTACTTCAAGGGGAAGGTGTTAGGCACCCCTTAAAGTCCACAACTGTGGTTCCCGACCAAACAAGCTTTGTGAATTTTAAAACAGTTAGGACATAAGCAAACAAAACATATAGGTAAGCAAATAAAGATTTTGGGAAGATTCGTAGTCTAAGCACACATATGTGCTAAAGTTTTAAAAGATTTAAAGCCTAAAAATACATATACAAGGTTTGAAAGAGTTATGATCTAAACATGCATATGTAAGGGATAGGGTTCCTAGGTCATTTATCCTATAGGATCACATCGGTACAATGTCCGATAATCACTCCTCAGAAGAGGGGCTACACGTTGCATTAGCTCACCGGTCATCATATCTGTCACGACCCCAAATCCTAACATGCTGTGATGGCGCCTATCATGGAACTAGGCCAGCTGACCATCACCTTACTACGCATTTGTTCAATTATGAAAGTTCACAATTATATAATAAGCAGAAACCATAGCATATAAATAATTTATTTAAGTCTTTCGCGTCCTAATAATAGTCTAACTCTAAACAAAACCTTCCAAGACTGGAGTCAATAGTCATGAGCATCTAAGAATAGATAAATCTAACTCTACCAAAACTATAATATATGTCTCTGAATCAAATGTTAAAAACATAATAAGGAAGGGAAATGGAGAAGCTGTGGACGCTGGACAGCTACCTCGAAATCCCGTGAAATCTGCAACTACAAGCAATGGACAGCTACTGCTCCAGACCGTCACCTGAATCTGTGCACAGAGTCACATGGAGTCTTTATGAGTACGCCAACTCGGTAGTAATGAAAATAAATCAAAGTCTGAGAATTATAAAACACACAGTACAGATACACAATTTCACAAACCAGTAAAACACCAAGTCATTATGTAGTATTCATCAAATAATAAGTTCGAAATCAGTTTCCAAAAATCCTTTGAAGCAAGTGTAATATCAGTATACCTCGATAAAACTCTCAGTAAAAATCAGTTTGAAAACGAAGTAAATCATAGTTCGAAAACTTAGTAAAATCATCATAAATCTGCCCCTCGGGCCAAAATCATTTCTTGTAACAATTTCCCCTCAGGTATTCTCTCAATCACTCAGTATCAATCATCGCTCAGTACCAATCATCACTCAGTATCAGCCCCGCGGGAAATCATCACTCAATCGGTACCGGTGCTCATTGGGTTTTGTACAGACTCCGGAGAGGCTCCTACAGCCCAAGCGCAATAATAACATAAGGCCTGAAAGCCTTCTCACCACTATCATGAGGCCTGAAATCCTCCTCACCACACTCCTGAGGCCTGAAAGCCTCCTCACCTCTCTCATAAGG
Organism: Nicotiana paniculata; assembly: GCA_005239505.1. Classification (NCBI taxonomy): domain Eukaryota; kingdom Viridiplantae; phylum Streptophyta; class Magnoliopsida; order Solanales; family Solanaceae; genus Nicotiana; species Nicotiana paniculata. The sequence goes on from MDKI01091898.1 coordinate 13,539, forward strand.
CCTGAAAGCCTCATCACAATTGTCACGACTCAATTTCAGAGTCGTGATGGTTCCTGTCGTGGAACTAGGCAAGCCTCCCTTTTAAATTAAGTTAAATTCAATTTCCAATAAAAATACAATTTTAAACGAAATTTTTGATAATGCTAAGAGTGTGAAGTTTTAAAAACAATAATTTGAAACAAAAATTTAAAATTTCAAACCCTGGATCCGGTGTCACTCAGTCATGAGCTACTATAACATAAAGCAAAGAAAAGGAGAAATGGACAACATTGTCTCAAAATAAAGAACAACGGGTAGAATAAGAAAGAGAAGGCGAGGTCGCGATCGCCAGCTGCTACCTCGACAACTCCAATGAAAACTCTGAGAGCTGCTCAATATCCACTACCGGGTCCCGATGTACCTGGATCTGCACACAAGGTGCAGGGGGTAACGTGAGTACACCAACTCAGAAGTAACGAACCCAAATTATGGGCTGAGAGGTAGTGACGGACTAAACCTCAATAATTAAATCATTAGCGTACAAAATTTGGGCATGTTCACAGTTTATCATAAAATAACAACAGAATATACTAGATATACCTCCATATGTTCTACATGCCAATATGTCACAGTGTGAAAATGCACATAGTGCTCACCACCCTCACACAACAGTCCACTCAGTATCGTATATGGCTCTCAAGCCCAGGGAAAAGTCCATCGCGGAATATGCATAAACACCAGTTACCGTAGTCACTCTGTACTGGGGAAAAAGGTCAATCCAGCCCTCACGGAGAAGATCCATCTCCGGAATGCAACACTCGGGCAATATACATATCAAGGAAAGATCCATCCCTCACATAACATCAGCTTCGGACAAGATCCATACCCAGGGAAGATCCATCCCTCACATAACATTATCTTCGAACAAGATCCATGCCCGAGGAAGATCCATCCCTCATCATCAATGCGCTCACTAGGAGTGTAAAGACTCCGGAGGGGCCCTAGTGGCCCAAGCGCCATATCAAGCCAACGAAGGCATGATTTAATATCACTACAGTGTGCAGTCCAAACTCATAATTGTCTCAATAACAGGCTCTCGGCCTCACTCAGTCATTACTCTTCAGTCTCACTCGCATGGATCACAGATGCATCCATCAGCCCGAAACAATGATAAGTATGCATATAATTAACAATACTGAGACTGAGATATGAAGTGATATGCTATAACATGACTGAGTATATGGAATCAAATAATCACAAAATGAGACAGTAATATACGACCACTCAGGTCTCAGCATTTTCGGCGTGAAGCCTAACATTTATACTTAACATGATTTCTAACAGGTTCACAATTACCACATTAACAGAATCACAGATATCATCAGGGAATAATCACTAAGCGGTGCCATAGGATAAGCCAGGCCACAAATACTCGGTGCACGCCCGCACGACCGTCACTTGGCATGTGTGTCACCTCAACAATAGTCATAAATCATTAAGGTCGGGTTTCGAACCCTCAGAACCAAGTTTGGAAACGTTACTTACCTCAAAACCGGCTAAAATACTATTCTGCAGTGCCTTTGCCACTAAATTCGGACTCTGAGTGCTCCAAATCTACCAAGTTCAGATTTTTATCATCACTTTATGCGTAAGGAATAAATTCCAATAGAAAAATATCAAATTTAGCTCAAAACCACGAAATTGGTCAAAACCCGACCCCCGGGACCGCATCTCGAAACTAAAAAAAGTTTATACAAAACTGTTCTTCATCATCTCACGAGTTCGTACATATAAAGAACACTAAAATCGGAGTTCGTTTGACCCCTCAAATAAATCCCTAAAGGTCTCATAATCTCAAGCCCTAAACCCATCTTTTTCTACTGATTTTCATGAATTAAACACTGATATTATGTTCCTTAATCACCTAAAATCGAGTTTTAGGGTCCAAAATACTTACCTCAACGAAGAACACTGATTTCCTCTCTTCAAAATCGCCTCCAAGCTCTTTTCCCGTTCAAAAATGGTGTTAAAATGTCTAATGGCCGCGGAGGGTTTGTTTAAATACTGCCCAGTTCTTTATTCATCGCGATCGCGGGACCCACATCGCGATCGCGAAGCACAATTTCTCAGCTGCCCAAAAATATTCTCTGCGATCGCAAACTTAGCCACGCGATCGTAGAGCTCCAATTTCCAGCCCACTGCGGTTGCACCCCTATTCTCGCGATTGGGATGACCAACTGCCCCACTCACGTGCCCCCTCATTTACACTATGCGACCGCAACATTCTCCACGTGATCGCACTGCTCAACCTGCTCAAATCCTGCGATCCCGAACACACTTATGCGATCACAGAGAGAAAAATTATGCCCCTCTCAATTTGAACTACGTGATCACGTCTCTCCTCATGCGATCGCAGTGAAGGATTTCCTGCTGCACAAAAACCAAAAAACCAGCAATTCTCTAAGGCCCGAAAATACCCGTTAACCACCCGAAATCAATCCCGAGCCTCTCGGGACCCCAACCAAAGTTACCAACACATCATAATTGATTATTCAAACTTATTTGCACTCTCAAACCACCAAAACTAACATCAAAACACCAAATTTACATCGCATTCAAGCCAAGAACTTTGAAATTTCTAAAATTCACCAACGATGCCGAAATTATCCAAAACAACTCCGATTGACCTGAAATTTTGCAGACATATCCAAAATAACATTACGAACCTGTTCCAACTATCGGAATTTCATTCCGACCCCAATACCCTAATTTCTACTGCCGACCAAAAATTGCCAAAAACTAACTTTCGCCAATGAGCCTAATTCTACACCGGTCCTCACAAAAATATTCCGAACATGCTTCTAAGTCCCAAATCGTCTGACGAAGTTATCCGAACCATAAAATCTGTATTCCGGGGTCGTTTACCAATAAGTCAACCCTCAGTTGACTTTTCCCATTTTAAGGCTATTTTTAAGACTAAATTGCTAAATTCTCACCACAACCATTCCGATTCTGAGCCTACCAACTCTAAAACATCAAGAACAGTATAACCAACCTATGACAAGTCAATAACAATAATTTTTAATGCAAGTTCTACGTAACGACCGACCGGGTCGTTACATTCTCCCCCACTTAAATAAACGTTTGTCCTCGAACGTGCCTAGAGTTGTTCCAAACACCACCAAAATTGTTGTGTAACCTACCATGCACATATTCGGAGGTGATCCCACGTCACTCTACCCCATATAGGTCTAATAGCACAACACAGTTGATATTTCAAAATCCAATCTTGACCCATAAACCTTATAACTACATTTCCACTTCTGAATCAATTTACAAGATCAAAATCCCACAACTATAAACTGAATAAGACTGGGCATACTGTAACAAGTCATATCTGTAACCCAAGATGAAATACCATGATACACTACATGAATCAAGCACTCGTGGCGATAACTCCTAATCATAATAGCTGCTCAGAGCAACCCAATACCGGTACATAACCTCTAATCAAAAAATGCCTCGCTCTTACACTTTCATATAATGCCGATGATGACAGAAACACGTAGAAACTAACAACCATTCGTCCGATCAGTCAGATATGAAGGTCCCCCTTCCCAAACAGGAATTATAGAAAATTTCTAAGTCGACTCTCGATATTTATCCTTCCAACTATGTTGCAGACAATTCTTACAATATTCATTCTAGGTCCAATGACCTCTTCTGAGATGACACATCAATATAATTCGAAGCCATAACCTGTGCAACTCGTGCACTCAACAACAACATCCCAACGTAATCAAATTATATAAAAGACTCACACGAGAGAACTATCCTACCATTAACAATTACCTCACAACATCATGGTAAAAGCCCTGCACACATCGTAAAAATCAAAACACATGAATCCAATACCAAAGGTCATACCCCTACATAACTTCGCTACACTGAGTGATCCCAGCGAAATGCTAGTCCACATGAAATACTTCAAGCCACCAGTAGATATCATTTACTTAGTCATTTGAAACTGCCAATGCCGCCTAAGAGTTTTGACCTTCCTTCCAGAACTGAACCGTGAATTCACACATGCAGATCTCGACTCTACACAACGTACCACATACACCATTCCATCCTATGATAAATATGGAAAAGTCATAACCCCTTCCGAGCCACAAGCAACTACGTACCCAACTAGCCAAGAACTTACATTTGATCCCATCTAGAAGCAAAATCACTATACCTCTCATGCTCCTCACGCCAGTAGAAAATACACATCTCTAACCGTGGTAGAAACCATCGGGAACTATTTGAATCCCACCTTGTACAACACCCAACCGTCAGAACTGAATCCTTCTAACTCAACCACGCTACCCAGGTCACCAACACCCAAGAGCATTGATAGGAAACACATGTAGAAAACTCGTTACCTCATAAGCACCCAAAGAACTAACCGTATCCCTTACCACACCAACACCCAAGGGAGTAACCCACACCCCCTAGGCAACCAAGCAAACTCCTACTTTATGCACCCTACTTCCTTTACAAATAACAACTCAATCATGCAATGAGACTCATATCCCCCTAGAGTATAATACAACCGGTATCCAGAAATTTTTTCCATTACTCGAGTCATTCTCAAGTCCACCTCTGCAGGTCATAACTGATCCACCAGTATACCCCAAACTGAAACCAATACAGCACATCATCAGGCAACCAACTAATCATTAGCAGACTCCCCCACTTGGCTCAAAGCCATAGATCAAAACAAACAGTAACTCATAATGCCCATACGCTATCACTGCCACAATACCACAGTGGGATTCAACTAAATCCTTCATAAGCTCATACATAACTCAAACCATTAAACATCCCAAATCGTCGCCAACCTCGCATTCACCATTTCAATAGTCGTGCCAACTCCCACAAGTGATATAAACTCAAATTGCAACATATATCAACTACTGGTAAAAGAGAACTTGCTACAAAACAACATAAGAGGTCTTCCGATACACTCACGACTCGAGGCCATATGCCTACTCTAGACATAAGTCAAACACTCAACGTCCTCTCTACATATCCATCCACTCCCTTTTTGTCACAATGAAGCAATATAAACACATCTCACTCTCAAATAACACTCACCACATGGTCATCTAGTCACCAAGTCTCGTCAATAAGGACACCAACGGACATATAAGTCCCCAATACATGTGCTCACACAAACAAAATCTCGGCACTCAAGCCACAGACAAAAATCCGGCCTCAAGTTCTCCAGACTGGCCCCAAACATGTTAAAATCACATCCCATTCATGGAAGTCACAAGCAATCGGTGCACGGCTGATACCGAGCACTCACATGCGCGTTTGAACACATGAAAAGAGTTCAAATAATTACGCTTCAGGTTGAATCAATGGATTCGCACGACAAGAATTCGAGAATGTGAGATTTTCCTAAAGGTTCTGCAGCCTCTCAAAGATAAATACAGATGTCTCCGTACCGATCCGCAAGACTCTACTAAACCTGCTCATGACTGGTGAGACCTATTTAACCTAGCGCTCTGATACCATCTTGTCACGACCCAATTTTGAAGTCGTGATGGCGCATGTCATGGAACCGGATTTAAAAACAATATTTTGAAACAAAAATTTAAAATTTCCAACCCCGGATCCGGTGTCACTAAGTCATAAGCTACTATAACATAAAGAAAAGAAAAAGTGAAATGGACAGCATTGTCTCACAATTAAAAACAATAGGTAGAATAGGAAAGGGAAGGCGAGGTCGTGATCTCCAGCTGCTACCTCGACAACTCCAATGAAAACTCTAACAGCTTCTCAATATCCACTACGGGGTCCTGGTGTACCTGGATCTACACACAAGGTGCAGAGGGTAACGTGAGTACACCACTCAGAAATAACGAACCCAAACTATGGGCTGAGAGGTAGTGACGGACTAAACCTCAATAATTAAATCATCAGCGTACAAAATTTGGGCATGTTCACATTTTATCAGAAAATAACAACAGAATATACTAGATATATCTCCATATGTTCTACATGTCAACATGTCATAGTGTGAAAATGCACATAGTGCTCAAACCCCTTACACAGCAGTCCACTCAGTACCGTATATGGCTCTCAGACCCAGGGAAAAGTCCATCCCAGAAAATGCATAAACACCGGTGATCGTAGTCACTCCGTACTGAGGAAAAAGGCCAGTCCAGCCCCCACAGAGAAGATCCATCTCCGGAATGCAACACTCGGGCAATATCCATATCCAGGGAAGATCCATCCCTCACATAACATCAGCTTCGGACAAGATCCATGCCCAAGGAAGATCCATCCCTCGCATAACATCAGCTTCGGACAAGATCCATGCCCAGGGAAGATCCATCCCTCATCATCAATGCGCTCACTGTGGGTGTAAAGACACTGGAGGGTCCCTAGTGGCCCAAGCGCCATATCAAGCCAACGAAGGCATGATTTAATATCGCTGCAGTGTGCAGTCCAATCTCATAACTGTCTCAATAATAGGCTCTCGGCCTCACTCAGTCATTACTCTTCAGACTCACTCGCATGGATCAGAGATGCATCCATCAGCCCGAAACAACGATAAGTATGCATATAATTAACAGTACTGAGACTGAGATATGCAGTGATATGCTATAACATGACTGAGTACATGGAATCAAATAATCACAAAATAAGACAATAATATACGACCACTCGGGTCTCAGCATTTTCGGCGTGAATCCTAGCATTTATACTTAACATGATTTCTAACAGGTTCACAAATTACCACATTAACAAAAGCACACATATCATCACGGAATAATCACTAAGCGGTGCCATGGGATAAGCCAGGCCACAAATACTCGGTGCACGCCCGCACGCCTGTCACTTGGCATGTGCGTCACCTCAACAATAGTCATAAATCATTTAGCTCGGGGTTTCGAACACTAAGAACCAAGTTAGGAAATGTTACTTACCTCAAACCCGACTAAAATACTATTCTGCAGTGCCTTTGCCTCTAAATTCGGCCTTCGAGTGCTCCAAATCTACCAAGTTCAGATTTTTATCATCAATTTATGCGTAAGGAATAAATTCAATCGAAAAATATCAAATTTAGCTCAAAACCACGAAATTGGTCAAAACCAGACCCCCGAATCCGCATCCCGAAACTCGGAAATTTTTATACAAAATTGTTCTTCATCATCTTACGAGTTCGTACATATAAAGAACACTGAAATCGGAATTCGTTTGACACCTCAAATCAATCCCTAAAGGTCTCATAATCTCAAGCCTTAAACCCACCTTTTTCTACTGATTTTCATGAATTAAACACTGATATTATGTTCCTTAATCACCTATAATCGAGTTTTAGGGTCCAAAGTACTTACCTCAACGAAGAATGCTGATTTCCCCTCTTCAAAATCGCCTCCAAGCTCTTTTCCCGTTCAAAAATGGTGTTAAAAGGTCTAATGGTCGTAGAGGGTTTGTTTAAATACTGCCCAGTTCTTTATTCATCGTGATCGCGGGACCTACATCGCGATCGCAAAGCACAAATTCTCATCTGCCCAAAAATATTCTTTGTGATCGTAAACTTAGCCACGCGATCGCGGAGCTCCAATTTCCAGCCCACAGCGATCGCACCCCTATTCTCGCGATCGCGATGACCAACTGCCCCGCTCACGCGCCCCCTTATTTACACTATGCGACCGCAACATGCTCCACGCGATCGCACTGCTCAACCCCTGCAGTGCCGAACACACTTATGCGATCGCATAGAGTAAAATTCTGCCCCTCTCAATTTGAACTACGCGATCGCGTCTCTCCTCACGCGATCGCAGTGAAGGATTTCCTGCTACACAAAAACCAGAAAACCAGCAATTCTCTAAGGCCCAAAAATGCCCGTTAACCACCCGAAATCAATCCCGAGCCTCTCGGGACCCCAACCAAAGTTACCAACACATCATAATTGATTATTCAAACTTAGTTGGACTCTCAAACCACCAAAACTAACATCAAAACACCAAATTTACATCGCATTCAAGCCTAAGAACTTTGAAATTTCTAAAATCCACCAATGATGCCGAAACTATCCAAAACAACTCCGATTGACCTGAAATTTTCCAGACATATCCAAAATGACATTATGAACTTGTTCCAACTGTCGGAATTCCACTCCAACCCCAATACCCTAATTTCTATTGCCGACCGGAAATTGCTATAAACTAACTTTCGCCAATTCAAGTCTAATTCTACACCGGTCCTCACAAAAATATTCCGAACACGCTCCTAAATCACAAATCACCTGACGAAGCTATCCGAGCCATAAAATCCGCATTCCGAGGTCGTTTACCAATAAGTCAACCCTTAGTTGATTTTTGCCATTTTTAGGCTATTTTTAAGACTAAATGGCTAAATTCTCACCACAACCATTCCGATTCCGAGCCTACCA
>MDKI01080436.1:0-25722 GCA_005239505.1 Nicotiana paniculata
TTTTTTTTTTGTGACCAAACAGTTGTGTAGGTTGTGTTGTATTTTAAAAAGCGCAAGAGGGGGGCTAGACCTTACCTCAGAAAATACAGCAATGGTGATGCAATCACCCCAAACAGAAGGAAATGTGGTTCATATATATACACCCCTCTTCCTGAAACCTATGTAAAAAATAAACTAACAAAAAAATTAGATTTTTCATACTTTGCTCTTATACTAGGAAGTCGCCATTTATCTACGAGAAAAGGTATTTTTGCACTGTTGGGCAATTGTTGGAATGAATGAAACACCCTTCTCTGATTTGTGGTGGTAGCCAATTAGCTAGACAATTCGCTACCTGATTACCTTCTATGAAGAAATGACTGACAGTAGCTCTAGCTTGTTTAACTACGAAGGAAGCTCTATCTATCACCATCTTTATCTTCACATTGTTTGTGTCTCCTTCCGCGAGCATATCTACAATGACCTTCGAGTCCATTTCGAGAGAAAAAATTAGTGTGTCCATTTTGACTACACCATTTCCTTCCAAACTTTGCTACCTTAGCCTCTGCCATTGTATTACTATCACAGCTGATAAGAATAGAAACTACCACTTTCTTTGTAGAAACTACCATCCGTATTAATCTTCATAGTGCCGGGTAGAGGAAATTCCCATGTAACTTGTATCCATTTTTGGCGATTGTCTCCCACCATCTCTTGAAGGTAGCAATAACAGGTTCCTGTTGGTTTTTGATTCCAAGTGCATTTCCAATGTTATTCCATATGAAGTTGGCAGGTTCACTACTATTGAAGACATGTTGCACTGTTTTTACCTGTGCAGAAGAGCAACAAGAACATCTGGAAATAATGTTAGTACCAAATCTGCAAATAACATCATCAAATGGAAACCTATTTTTGAAAATTCTTCAAGTTATAAAAGATATTTTGAAGGGGATAGAATTATGCTAGATTTTGTTTATGAAATCATTCTCATGTTTTTTTAATCTAATAGACTGCCATGATGAGTTAAAAGAAAACTTCCCATCATTAGAAATAATCCAAACATGGAAGTTGTAACGACCCGGTCTGTCGTTACGTAGAATTAGAAATAATCCAAACATGGTTAAATGAGAATTCAGTAACTTAGTCTTTAAAAGATAGCCTTATAATGGGAAAAGTCAATTGAGAGTTGACTTATTGGTAAACAACCTCGGAACGCGGATTTTATGCCTTGGATAGCTTCGTTAGGTGATTTGGGACTTAGGAGCGTGTCTGGAATATTTTTGTGATGTCAGGTGTAGAATTAGGCTTGAATTGGCGAAAGTTAGTTTTTGCGATTTCCAGTCGGCAGTGGAAAAAAGGCTAACGGGGTCGAAATGGAATTCCGACAGTTGAAACATGTTTGTAATGTCATTTTGGACGTGTCTGCAAAATTTCAGGTTAATCGGAGTTGTTTTGGGTAGTTTCGGCATCGTTGGAGGATTTTAAAATTTTCAAAGTTCTTAGGCTTGAATCCGATATAAATTTAGTGTTTTGATGTTAGTTTTGGTGTTTTGGGAGTGCAACTAAGTTTGAATGATCATTTATGATGTGTTGTTAAATTTGGTTGGGGTCCCGAGGGGCTCGGGATGGTTTCAGATGGTTAACGGGGAGTTTGGAATGATTTTTGGTCACTGCTATGTTCTGTTACTGGTGTTTTCGCACCTTCGGAAAGGGAGCCACAGGCACGGCTCCGCAAAAGCGGACTGGGTTCCGCAGGTGCAAGATTTGGCTGAGTGGGGAGTGGTCCGCAGGTGCGAGGAATTTGTCGCACCTGCGATGTCGCAGGCTCGGAAGGAGCATCGCACCTGCGAAGCCGCATGCGCGAGTAAGTGACCGTAGGTGCGAGATCACTGGACAAAAGGTATAAAAACCAGCATTCGCGAATTTTAGCCACCTTTCTCAATATTTCATCCGGGTTTGAAGCTTTTGAAAGGTTTTGAAGAGGGAATTCGATAGTTCTTCACCAAGGTAAGATTTTTAGACGCTAAGCTCGTTTATATGTGATTAAAGGTCGGGATTATGGTGAAAATTAGGGAACAATCAGTGTAAATTGGGTGATTAGGACTTGGGATTTAGAATATTTAAATTGGTGATTTGCGGGGTCATTTGGACTCCGAATTTAGTGTTCTTTATATGTACGGACTCGTGAGATGACAAAGAACAGTTTGGTTTAAAAATTTCTGAGTTTCAGGACGTGGGCCCGAGGGTCGGGTTTTGACCAAATTCGGATTTTTGAGCTAGATTGATATTTTTCGATTGGGATTCACACCTTAAGCATATTTTGATAATAAAAATCTGAACTTGGTAGATTTGGAGCACTTAGAGGCCGGATTTAGAGGCAAAGGCACTGCGAAATAGTTTTTAGCCGATTTTGAGGTAAGTAACGTTTCCAAACTTGGTTCTGAGGGTTCGAAACACCGAGCTAAATGATTTATGACTATTGTTGAGGAGACGCACATGCCAAGTGACGGGCGTGCGGGCGTGCACCGGGTATTTGTGGCCTGGCTTATCCCATGGCCCCGCTTAGTGATTATTCCGTGATGATAGTTGTGCATCTATTAATGTGGTAATTGTGAAGATGTTAGAAATCATGTTAAGTATAAATGCTAGGCTTCACGCCGGAAAAGCTAAGGCCCGAGTGGTCGTATATTGCTGTCTCATGTTGCGATTATTTGACGTCATATACTCAGTCCTGTTATAGAATATCATTTCATATCTAAGTCTCAATATTGTTAATTACATGCATATTTATCATTGTTTTGGTATGATGGAGGCATTTTTGATCCATGTGAGTGAGACTGAAGAGTAATGACTGAGTGAGGCTGAGAGCCTGTTATTGAGACAGTTATGAGAATTGACTGCACACTGCAGTGATATTTAAATCATGCCTTCGTTGGCTTGATACGGAGCTTGGGCCACTAGGGCCCCTCCGGAGTCTTTACACCCCTAGTGAGCGCATATATTGATGGATGGATCTTCCCTAGGCATGGATCTTGTCCGAAGTTGATGTTATGTGAGGGATGGATCTTCCCTGGGCATGGATCTTGTCCGAAGTTTGTTACGAGAGGGATGGATCTTCCTTGTTTATGGAAATTGTCCGAGTGTTATATTCCAGAGATGGATCTTCTTCGTGGGGGCTGGATTGACCTTTTTCCTCAGTACATAGTGACTATGGTCACAAGTGTTTATGCATATTTTGGGATGGAACTTCCCTGGGCCTGAGAGCCATATATAGTACTGAGTGGACTTCTGTGGAAGAGCTGTGAGCACTATATGCTTATCCATACTGGTTTCATTCACATATTTTATGATGGCATGTAGAGTATACTGGCATACTTTGCATATTTTCTCATCTTGATAAACTATTAGCATGTCTAAATTCTGTATATTATTTATTGTAACAAAAATTGAGGTTTTGTCCGTCACTACTTCTCAGCCCATAGTTTGGGTTCGTTACTTCTGAGTTGGTGTACTCACGTTACCCCCTGCACCTTGTGTGCAGATCCAGGTACATCGGGACCCGGTAGAGGATTTTGAGCAGCGGTCAGAGTTTCTAGTGGAGTTGTCGAGGTAGCAGCTGGCGATCGCGACCTCGCCTTCTCTTTCTTTATTCCACCTATTGCTTTTATTTTGAGACAATGTTGTCCATTTCCCTTTTTCTTTACTTTATGTTATAGTAGCTCACGACTGAGTGACACCAGATCCAGGGTTGGTGGTTTTAAATTTAGTTTTTCAAATATCGTTTTAATTTCAGATTTCTTGATATTATTAATAAATTCGTTTAAAAATGACATTTTTACTAGAAATGGAATTTAGCTTAGTTAAAAAGGGAGGCTTGCCTGGTTCCACGACAGACGCCATCACGACTCCGAAATTGGGTCGTGACAAGATGGTATCAGAGCGCTAGGTTAAGTAAGTCTCACCAGTCATGAGCAGGTTTAGTAGAGTCTCGCGGATTGGTATGGAGATGTCTGTACTTTTCTTCGAGAGGTTGCAGAACCTTTAGGAAAAATCTCACATTCTTTGAATTCTGTCGTGCGACTCTGTTGAACTCTGAAACTAAACTTCTGTTATTTTTATTCTCTCACAGATGGTGAGGACTCGTGCTAATGATAGTGGTGATCAGACACCAGCAGGATGAGCTGGAGGTCGAGGCCGTGGATGAGGCCGTGGCAGAGGGAGGGGTGCAACCCGCTTAGCAGCCGGGGCAGTACCGGTAGACCTTCCCACCGCGTATGATCATGTCCCTGCGGTTGAGGTCCCAATGGGAGAGGCTCAGGCACCAGTAGTGCCCATTGTGATTTTGGGTCTTCAGGAGACCCTAGCCCAGATTTTGACGGTGTGCACCAGCCTGGCACAGGCCGTCGCCGTGTCTACTACTGCTACTTCCCAGGACGGGGGAGGCACTCAGACTCTAGCTGCCCGGACACCTGATCAAGTTAACCAGGGGCTTCAGACACCTGGGACAGTCCTAGTTCAGACGGTTGCCCCAGCCCAGGATTATGTGGTCCCAGCTTTAGCGAATGATGAGCAGCATAGGTTGTAGAGGTTCAGCAGACTCCATACTCCGATTTTTAGTGGTACTGAGGCGAGGATGCCCAGGGCTTTTTGGACAAGTGTCAGAGGATCCTTCGCACAACAGGGATACTGGAGGCTAGTAGGGTCCCATTCACTACATTCTAGTTTTCAGGAGCTGCACTTGCTTGGTGGGAGGCCTATGAGAGGCGTAGACCTGTTGATGCAGTGCCCCTTACCTGTCATTGTTCTCCATTATATTCTTAGAGAAGTATATACCACAGTCCCGCAGGGAGGAACTGTGCAGTGAGTTCAAACAGTTACGCTAGGAGGACATGACTGTGATGTAGTATGAGATGAGGTTCTCCGAGTTGGCCCGTCATACTATTTGGCTAGTTCCCGCAGATAGGGAGAGAATCAGGAGGTTCGTTGATGGTCTTACTTATAAGCTTCGGGTTTTTCTGACTAGGGAGAGGGTATCTGGCGCTTCTTTTGAAGAGGTGGTTGACATTGCCAAAGAGATTGAGTCAGTTCGCCGCCAAGAGCGGATTGAGAGGGAGGCCAAGAGGTCTCGGGGATCTGGGAGTTTGGTGGGGTTCCTTCAGGGGGGGGAAACCTTAGCTCGGCGGAGGCCGTCCATTCAGGCAGGTTCAGCCAAGTCGCTTAGGTTATCGTGGTGGATCGGTTGGTCATGATCCTTATAGTTCGCATCAGGCGCAACCATCTTTTAGTGCCTTGCCAGCTTAGAGTTCATCTTGGGCACCATCGGTTCAGAATTCATCTTTGACTGGTTCTTCCAGCAGTTATCCCGGTGCTAGGGGTTCCCTTTAGTCCCTAGTACCTATCTACGAGAGATGTTGCTTTGAGTGTGGAGATGTAGGCCATATTAAGAGGTTTTGCCCTCGTCTTGCGAGAGGTACTTATCAACAGAGGAGTCAGCCCGCGGTTTCAGAATCTGTAGTTGCACCGCCCGCCTAGGCAGCTAGAGGTGGGGGTCAGGAAGCTAGGGGTCGCCCAAGAGGGGGAGGTCGATCCGATGGTGATTAGGCCCGATTTTATGGATTCCCGACCAGACCGGATGAGATAGCTTCTGATGCCGTAGTCTCAGGTATTGTTTCAGTCTGTCACGAGAATCTTAAGTTTTTAATTGATTCCGGTTTTTCATATTCGCATGTTCATCATGAATTAGCCCATTCTCTAGATACGCCCCGTGAATCTTTTATTACATCTGTTCATGTGTTCGCCCTTGTGGGTGATGTTGTTGTTACAGACCGCGTGTGTCGGTTGCGTGTGATACCTATTGGGAGTCTGGAGACCCGAGTGTGTGCATGGTAAGGTTATTCGATGGTTGATGGCTTTTGGAACAACACTTGGCACGTTCGAGGACGAACATTTGTTTAGTAGGGGGAGAATGTAACGATCCGGTCCGTCGTTACGTAGAACCTACATTATAATTACTATTCTTGACTAGTCATATGTTGGTTATACATTTATTGATGTGTTAGAGTCGATAGGCTTGAAATCGGAATGGTTAAATGAGAATTCAGTAACTTAGTCTTTAAAAGATAGCCTTATAATGGAAAAAGTCAATTGAGAGTTTACTTATTGGTAAATGACCTCGGAACGCGGATTTTATGCCTTGGATATCTTTGTTAGGTGATTTGGAACTCAGGAGCGTGTCCGAAATATTTTTGCGATGTCCGGTGTAGAATTAGGCTTGAATTGGCGAAAGTTAGTTTTTGCGATTTCCGGTCGGCAGTGGAAAATAGGCTATCGGGGTCGAAATGGAATTCCGACAGTTGGAACAGGTTCGTAATTTCATTCTTGGATGTCTCTGCAAAATTTCAGGTTAATCGGAGTTGTTTTGGGTAGTTTCGGTATCGTTGGAGGATTTTAGAAATTTCAAAGTTCTTAGGCTTGAATCTGATGTAAATTTGGTGTTTTGATGTTAGTTTTGGTGTTTTGGGAGTGCAACTAAGTTTGAATGATCATTTATGATGTGTTGGTAAATTTTGTTGGGGTCCCGAGGGGCTCGGGATGGTTTCAGATGGTTAACGGGGAGTTTGGAATGATTTTTTGTCACTGCTAGGTTCTGTTACTAGTGTTTTCGCACCTGCGAAAAGGGAGCCGCAGGCGCGGTTCCGCAGGAGCGGACTGGGGTCCGTAGGTGCGAAATTTGGCTGTGTAGGGAGTGGTCCGCAGGTGCGAGGAATTTGTCGCACCTGCGTTGTCGCAGGCGCGAAAGGAGCATCGCACCTGCGAAGCTACAGGCGCGAGTAAGTAATCGCAGGTGCGAGATCACTGGACAAAAGGTATAAAGACCAGCCTTCACGAATTTTAGCCACCTTTCAATATTTCATCCGGGTTTGAAGCTTTTGAAGGGTTTTAAAGAGGGAATTCGATAGTTCTTCATCAAGGTAAGGTTTTTGGATGCTAAACTCGTTTATATGTGATTAAAGGTCAGGATTATGGTGGAAATTAGGGAAAAATCAGTGTAAATTGGGTGATTAGGACTTGGGATTTAGAATATTTAAATTGGTAATTTGAGAGGTCATTTGGACTCCGAATTTAGTGTTCTTTACATGTACGGACTCGTGAGCTGACAAAGAACAATTTGGTATAAAAATTTTTGAGTTCCAGGATGTGGGCCCGGGGGTCGGGTTTTGACCAAATTTGGATTTTTGAGCTAGATTGATATTTTTCGATTGGGATTCACACCTTACGCATAATTTGATGATAAAAATCTGAACTTGGTAGATTTGGAGCACTCAAAGGCCGGATTTAGAGGCAAAGGCAATGCATAATAGTTTTTAGCCGGTTTTTAGGTGAGTAACGTTTCCAATATTGGTTATGAGGGTTCGAAACCCCTAGCTAAATGATTTATGACTATTGTTGAGGTGACGCACATGCCAAGTGATGGGCGTGCGGGCGTGCACCGGGTATTTGTGGCCTGGCTTATCCCATGGCCCCGCTTAATGATTTTCCGTGATGATAATTGTGCATCTATTAATGTGGTAATTGTGAACATGTTAGAAATCATGTTAAGTATAAATGCTAGGCTTCACGTCGGAAAAGCTAAGACCCGAGTGGTCGTATATTGCTGTCTCATGTTGCGATTATTTGACGTCATATACTCAGTCCTGTTATAGCATATCATTTCATATCCCAGTCTCAGTATTGTTAATTACATGCATATTTATCATTGTTTCGGGATGATGGAGGCATTTGTGATCCATGTGAGTGAGACTGAAGTGTAATGACTGAGTGAGGCCGAGAGCCTGTTATTGAGACAGTTATGAGAATGGACTGCACACTGCAGTGATATTTAAATCATGCCTTCATTGGCTTGATATGGCGCTTGGGCCACTAGGGACCATCCAGAGTCTTTACACCCCCCCGTGAGCGCAGATATTGAGGGATGGATCTTCCCTGGGCATGGATCATGTCCGAAGTTGATGTTATGTGAGGAATTGATCTTCCCTGGGCATGGATCTTGTCCGAAGCTTTGTCTACGAGAGGGATGGATCTTCCCTGGTTATGGAAATTGTCCGAGTGTTATATTCCGGAGATGGATCTTCTCCGTGGGGGCTGGATTGGCCTTTTTCCTCAGGACATAATGACTACGGTCACAGGTGTTTATGCATATTTCGGGATGGAGCTTCTCTGGGCCTGAGAGCCATATATAGTACTGAGTGGACTTCTGTGGAAGAACTTTGATCACTATATGCTTATCCATACTGGTTTCATTCACATATTTTATGATGGCATGTAGAGTATACTGGCATACTTGGCATATTTTCTCATCTTGATAAACTCTTAGCATGTCTAAATTCTATATATTATTTATTATAACAAATATTGAGGTTTTTTCCGTCACTACTTCTAAGCCCATAGTTTGGGTTCGTTACTTCTGAGTTGGTGTACTCACGTTACCCCCTGCACCTTGTGTGCAGATCCAGGTACATCGGGACCCGGTAGAGGATTTTGAGCAGCGGTCAGAGTTTCTAGTGGAGTTCTCAAGGTAGCAGCTGGCGATCGCGACCTCGCCTTCTCTTTCTTTATTCCACGTATTGCTTTTATTTTGAGACAATGTTGTCCATTTCCCTTTTTCTTTATTTTATGTTATAGCAGCTCATGACTGAGTGACACCAGATCCGGGGTTAGAGGTTTTAAATTTAGTTTTTGAAATATCGTTTTAATTTCAGATTTCTTGATATTATTAATAAATTCGTTAAAAATCTTATTTTTACTGGAATTGGAATTTAGCTTAGTTAAAAAGGGAGGCTTGCCTGGTTTCACGACAGGCGCTATCACGACTCTGAAATTGGGTCGTGACAAGATGGTATCATAGTGCTAGGTTAAGTAGGTCTCACCAGTCATGAGCAGATTTAGTAGAGTCTTACGGATCGGTACGGAGACGTCTGTACTTATCTTCGAGAGGTTGCAGAACCTGTAGGAAAAATCTCACATTCTTTGAATTCTGTCGTGCGACTCTGTTGAACTATGAAACTAAACTTCTGTTGTTTTTATTCTCTCACAGATGGTGAGGACTCGTGCTAATGATAGTGTTGATCAGACACCAGCAAGACGAGCTAGAGGTCGAGGCCGTGGACGAGGCCGTGGCAGAGGGAGAGATGCAGCCCGCTTAGCAGCCGGGGCAGTACCGATGGACCTTCCCACTGCGCATGATCATGTCCCCGCAGTTGAGGTCCCAGCGGGAGAGGCTCAAGCACCAGCAGTGCCCATTGTGATTTCGGGTCTTCAGGAGACCCTAGCCCAGATTTTGACGGTGTGCACCAGCCTGGCACAGGCCGTCGCCGTGTCTACTGCTGCTACTTCTCAGGCCGGAGGAGGCACTCAGACTCTAGCTGCCCGGACACCTGAGCAAGTTAACTAGGGGCTTCAGACACCTGGGACAGTCCCAGTTCAGCCGGTTGCCCCAGCCCAGGATTATGTGGTCCCAGCTTTAGCTGATGATGAGCAACGTAGGTTGGAGAGGTTCAGCAGACTCCGGACTCCGATTTTTTGTGGTATTGAGGGCGAGGAAGCCCAGGGCTTTTTGGACAAGTGTCAGAGGATCCTTCGCACAGTAGGTATACTGGAGGCTAGTGGGATCCCATTCACTACATTCTAGTTTTCAGGAGCTGCACTTGCTTGGTGGGAGGCCTATGAGAGGCGCAAACCTGCTAATGCAGTGCCCCTTACCTAGCGTTATTCTCCATTCTATTCTTGGAGAAGTATATACCACAGTCCCGTAGGGAGGAACTGCGCAGGGAGTTCGAATAGTTGCACCAGGAGGACATAACTGTGACGCAGTATGAAATGAGGTTCTTCGAGTTGGCCCGCCATGCTATTTGGCTAGTTCCCACAGATAGGGAGAGAATCAGTAGATTCGTTGATGGTCTTACCTATCAGCTTCAGGTTTTTCTGACTAGGGAGAGGGTATCTGACACTTCTTTTGAGGAGGTGGTTGACATTGCCAGATAGATTGAGTCAGTTCGCCGCCAAGAGCGGATTGAGAGGGAGGCCAAGAGGTCTCAGGGATCTGGGAGTTTTGGTGGGGTTCCTTCAGGGGGCAGCCTTAGCCCAGCGGAGGCCTTCCATTCAGGCAGGCTCAGCCAAGTCGCTCAGGTTATCATGGTGGATCGGTTGGTCACATCCTTATAGTTCGCATCAGGCGCAACCATCTTTTAGTGCCTTGCCAGCTTAGAGTTCATCTTGGGCACCATCGCTTCAGAATTCATCTATGACTGGTTCTTCCAGCGGTTATCCCGGTGCTAGGGGTTCCTTACAGTCCCTAGTGCCATTCTACGAGAGAGGTTGCTTTGAGTGTGGAGATGTGGGCCATATTAAGAGGTTTTGCCATCGTCTTGCAAGAGGTACTTATCAGCAGAGGAGTCAGCCCGTGGTTTCAGAATCTGTAGCTGCACCGCCCGCCCAGGCAGTTAGAAGTGGGGGTCAGGCAGCTAGGGGTCGCCCAAGAGGGGGAGGTCGATCCGGTGGTGATCAGGCCTGATTTTATGCATTCCCGGCAAGACCGGATGAGATGGCTTCTGATGCCGTAATCCCAGGTATTGTTTTAGTCTGTCACGAGAAGCTTAAGTTTTTAATTGATTCCGGTTTTTCATATTCGCATGTTCATCATGAGTTAGCCCATTCTCTAGATACGCCCCGTGAATCTTTTGTTACATCTGTTCATGTGTTCGTACTTGTGGGTGTTGTTGTTACGGACCGCGTTTGTCGATTATGTGTGATACCTATTGGGGGTCTGGAGACCCGGGTGTGTGCATGGTAAGGTTATTCGACGATTGATGGCTTTTGGAACAACACTTGGCACGTTCGAGGACGAACGTTTGTTTAAGAGGGGGAGAATGTAACGATCGGTCCGTCGTTACGTAGAACCTACATTATAATTACTATTCTTGACTAGTCATATGTTGGTTATACATTTATTGATGTGTTAGAGTCGATAGGCTTGAAATCGGAATGGTCAAATGAGAATTCAGTAACTTAGTCTTTAAAAGATAGCCTTATAATGGAAAAAGTCAACTGAGAGTTGACTTATTAGTAAACGACCTCGGAACACGGATTTTATGCCTTGGATAGCTTCGTTAGGTGATTTGGGACTCAGGAGCGTGTCCGGAATATTTTTGTGATGTCCGGTGTAGAATTAGGCTTGAATTGGCGAAAGCTAGTTTTTGCGATTTCCGTTCGGAGTGGAAAATAGGCTATCGGGGTCAAAATAGAATTCTGACAGTTGGAACAGGTTCATAATGTCATTTTGGATGTGTCTGCAAAATTTCAGGTTAATCAGAGTTGTTTTGGGTAGTTTCGGAATCGTTGGAGGATTTTAGAAATTTCAAAGTTCTTAGGCTTGAATCCGATGTAAATTTGGTGTTTTGATGTTAGTTTTGGTGTTTTAAGAGTGCAACTAAGTTTGAATGATCATTTATGATGTGTTGGTAAATTTGGTTGGGGTCCCGAGGGGATCGGGATGGTTTCAAATGGTTAACGGGGAGTTTGGAATGATTTTTGGTCATTGCTATGTTCTGTTACTGGTGTTTTCGCACCTGCGGAAAGGGAGCCGCAGGCGCGGTTCCGCAGGAGCGGACTAGGCTCCGCAAGTGCGAGATTTGGCTGAGTGAGGAGTGGTCCGCAGGTGCGAGAAATTTGTCGCACCTGTGATGTCGCAGGCACAGAAGGAGCATCGCACCTCCGAAGCCGCATGCGCGAGTAAGTGATCGCAAGTGCGAGATCACTGGACAGAAGGTATAAAAACCAGCCTTCGCGAATTTTAGCCACCTTTCTCAATATTTCATCCGGGTTTGAAGCTTTTGAAGAGGGAATTCGATAGTTCTTCACCAAGGTAAGATTTTTGGACGCTAAACTCATTTATATGTGATTAAAGGTCGGGATTATGGTGGAAATTAGGGAAAAATCAGTGTAAATTGGGTGATTAGGGCTTGGGATTTAGAATATTTAAATTGGTGATTTGAGGGGTCATTTGGACTCTGAATTTAGTGTTCTTTATATGTACGGACTCGTGAGATGACAAAGAACAGTTTGGTATAAAAATTTCTGAGTTTCGGGACGTGGGACCGGGGGTCGGGTTTTGACCAAATTCGGATTTTTGAGCTAAACTGATCTTTTTCGATTGGGATTCACACCTTAAGCATAATTTGATGATAAAAATCTGAACTTGGTAGATTTGGAGCACTCAGAGGCCAGATTTAGAGGCAAATGCAATGCAAAATAGTTTTTAGCCGGTTTTGAGGTAAGTAACGTTTCCAAACTTTGTTCTGAGGGTTCGAAACCCCGAGCTAAATGATTTATGACTATTGTTGAGGTGATGCACATGCCAAGTGACGGGCATACGGGCGTGCACCGGGTATTTGTGGCCTGGCTTATCCCATGGCCCCGCTTAGTGATTATTCCGTGATGATAATTGTGCATCTATTAATGTGGTAATTGTGAACATGTTAGAAATCATGTTAAGTATAAATGCTAGGCTTCACGCCGGAAAATCTAAGACCCGAGTGGTCGTATATTGCTGTCTCATGTTGCGATTATTTGACGTCATATACTCAGTCTTGTTATAGCATATCATTTCATATCTCTGTCTCAGTATTGTTAATTACATGCATATTTATCATTGTTTCGGGATGATGGAGGCATTTGTGATCCATGTGAGTGAGGCTAAAGAGTAATGACTGAGTGAGGACGAGAGCCTATTATTGAGACAGTTATGGGAATGGACTGCACACAGCAGTGATATTTAAATCATGCCTTCGTTGGCTTGATATGGCGTTTGGGCCACTAGGTCCCCTCCGGAGTCTTTACACCCCCTTATGAGCGCAGATATTGAGGGATGGATCTTCCCTGGGCATGGATCTTGTCTGAAGTTGATGTTATGTGAGGGATAGATCTTCCCTGGGCATGGATCTTGTCCGAAGCTTTGTTTATGAGAGGGATGGATCTTCCCTGGTTATGGAAATTGTCCGAGTGTTATATTCCGGAGATGGATCTTCTCCGTGGAGGCTGGATTGGCCTTTTTCCTCAGTACATAGTGACTATGGTCACAGGTGTTTATGCATATTCCGGGATGGAACTTCCCTGGGCCTGAGAGCCATATATAGTACTGAGTGGACTTCTGTGAAAGAGCTATGAGCACTATATGCTTATCCATACTGGTTTCATTCACATATTTTATGATGGCATGTAGAGTATACTGGCATACTTGGCATATGTTCTCATCTTGATAAACTGTTAGCATGTCTAAATTCTGTATATTATTTATTGTAACAAAAATTGAGGTTTTCTCCGTCACTACTTCTCAGCCCATAGTTTGGGTTCGTTACTTCTGAGTTGGTGTACTCACGTAACCCCCTGCACCTTGTGTGCAGATCCAGGTACATCCGGACCCGGTAGCGGATTTTGAGCAGCGGTCAGAGTTTCTTGTGGAGTTGTCGAGGTAGCAGCTGGCGATCGCGACTTTGCATTCGCATTCTTTATTCCACCTATTGCTTTTATTTTGAGACAATGTTGTCCATTTCCCCTTTTCTTTTCTTTATCTTGTAGTAGCTCATGACTGAGTGACACCGGATCCGGGGTTGGAGGTTTTAAATTTAGTTTTTCAAATATCGTTTTAATTTCAGATTTCTTGATATTATTAATAAATTTGTTTGAAAATCACATTTTTACTGGAAATGGAATTTAGCTTAGTTAAAAAGGGAGGCTTGCCTGGTTCCACGACAAGCGCCATCATGACTCCGAAATTGGGTCGTGACAGAAGTCGTCTTCATTTGGATCCCCAATTTGCAGGTGAGCAATATTATCAGTAATATGATCATGGATAAATTCATTGAGTTTGCCAATATTCCATTCTCTATTATTCATGAAGTCTTTCACCTGTACTTTAGTAGATCTCCCACCTCCTTGCAAAAGATTGGCTAAAGCACCTTTGTCTGTCCAGTTGTCCCACCAAAAGCTATAATTACCTTTCTGAACTTCCCATTTAATGTTATTCTCTATTTTGTTCCTGATTTTGAGCATATTTCTCCAAATATGAGAGTTAGTTGGATTTAGCCTTTTGTTCAGCAGATGAGCTCTTTTGCAATATTTACTCTTGAGAAAGTTGGCCCAGAGGGAAGGTTGAGTTCTGAATCTCCACCACCTTTTAATGCTAAGTGTATCAATGATATCCTCTATTTTTTTAACACCAGCTCCTCCCCCATCTTTAGGGAGACAAAGGTTGTTTTGTGAAGACCAATGATATTTGTTCTTATCTTCATTTGTGCCCCAAAAGATGTTTGCAAAGTGTTTCTCAATGAGCTTAGTAATTCCTTTAGGAGGATTCATAGTAGATAGAATGTATGTGGGAAGGGATTGCAGGACATGTTTAATCAAAAATTTTCTCCCCCCAGAAGACATCATATTGGCTTGCCATCCATTGCGTGTTTTGATAATTTAGAGAGCACACCGTCAAAGAGATTGCTATCTTCCTCCCATAGTATATAGGGCATCCCGGATAGGAGAAAGGGAAGGACTTATCCATATAACCAGTAGCATTTCTAATTCTATTGATTCTTGCGGCATAGATGTGAGGGGCTGTAATAAAGAAACTCTTGTCATTGTGAACTTTCTGCCCAGAAGCCTTTTCATACCTGTCAACAACCTTTTTGATAAGCTTGATAGCCATTTTGTTTCCTCCACAAAATATAACAATATCATCAACATAAGCTAAATGATTGATCATTGAACCTCTTTGATCCATGCTAAAAGGAGTGAAACTAATAAATTCATTCAGCTTATTGAGAGATCTAGAGAGAACTTCAGCTCCAATAATAAACAATGAAGGGGATAAAGGATCTCCTTGTTTGAGGCCCTGAGTAAATATGAAAAAGCCAGTTCTAGCACCATTGATGATGATAGAGTACTAGATACCTTGTAGAATCCTCCAGATAATGTCAATCCAATTTTAGAGAAGCCAAATTTTCTCATAATTGTCATCAGAAAGGTCCAGGAAATTCCGTCATATGCTTTTGCCATGTCGAGTTTTATTATAACATTGCCTCCTATGTTCTTCTTGTTTACACCTTGAGCAATCTCCTGGGCTAGCAGAATGTTTTTAGTGATCAATCTACCTATCACAAAGCCACTCTGATTTTCTGATAGAAGTTTCCCTATGATAGGATTTAGCCTTCTGGAAAGGATCTTGGAGATAATCTTGGCCATAAAGTTACTCAAACTAATAGGTCTCAAATCCGAGAAACTACTAGGAGAGTCCACTTTAGGAATAAGAACTAGGAAAGTATAAGAAAAAGATTTAGTGAGCCTCCTACCAATGAAGACAACTTGAAAAAAAATCAGTAATATCCTCCTTAATCATATCCCAACAAATTTGGAAGAATTTTCCATTATAACCATCCGACCCAACTGCACTAGTAGGGCTCATGTTGAAAAAAGCATCTCTAATCTCTTCAGTATCAGGAATGGCAGTGAGGTTTTCATTTTCATCATCAGTTATACATTGAGGGATACAATTGATGATATTTTGATCATTGAAGTGGTGATTTATGTTAAAGAACTGTTGAAAATGGTGGACAACTCCCTTGCCAATGTTAGAATCCCCCCAATCCAGTGGAGTCTGTGGTCTTTGATTTTGAGAATTTGAAGCCTTCTCTTTCTCTCTCTGATGGTGCTATGAAAGTATTTAGTGTTAGCATCACCTTCTTCGAACCAGTTCACTCTAGATATTTTCCTGAGAATGTCATCCTGCATCCTCATCCATCTAATGTATTCAGTTTGTCCTTTATTTAGTTCAGTCTTGGTGATGTCATTACTGTCCATAATATCACTCTGCTCAAGGTCCTTCATTTTGTTTTCCCAATAGTGAACTTGATCAAAAACATTGCCAATGTCTTCTTTAGACCATTGAGTCAGCCTTGTGCTCAGCATTTTAAGCTTTTGTTGAAGTCTCCACAAAGGATTTCCATTAATATGATTCCTCCAGACTTCTTCAACTACCTACAAAAAAGTTGGTTGGTTAGTCCAGAAATTTCAAAACTTGAAATATTTAGGCCCCTGTTGGTTAGTGTCATGGCATTGAATTAGAATAGGTCTATGATCAGAACCAATTCTAGCCAAGTGATTGACAGTATTATTTTGAAAAATCTGGGACCATTCATCATTGATAAACACTCTATCCATTCTCTTCCATATTCTTCTTCTTGGTTCCCAATTATTACACCATGTGTATTTTGTTCCAACAAAATCAAAGTCCATCATTCCACAATTATCTATACAAGTACTGAATTCAAGACTTCTATTCATTCTGTAAGGTCTGCCACCTTTTTTCTCATCTGGGTCTAGAATGACATTCAAATCACCCCCGATGCACCATGGGCCATTCACCTAAAGATTGGTTAACTCTAAACTACTCCACAAATCTCTCCTTTCTTTAGGAGTGCATTTAGCATACACTGCTGTAATATAGAGATCAATGTTAGCATCCTCATAATGCAATTTGATAGTAAGTTGTTAATCGTGATTTTTCGATACAGTAGTCATGTTTTTGCCTGACCACATGATCCGAATCTGACCATTTGTATTAGAGACACAGTGTTGATAGCCAAGGAATCTCCTGCACCTTTCAATTTGATTGATACTAGCAAAAGGTTTCATAATAGCAACAAGTTCCACCTTCTAGATGGAAATCAATTTTTTTTAACCTTGGTAAGGCTTTTTAGTATTTACTCCCCTAATGTTCCAAAATATAGTATGAGTGTCCTCCTTTAGAAGGTGTAGTATCTTTCCTTTTGTTCTTTCTTCCTTTTTTCTTTCTCTTTTCTTTGCCACCTATGATCTGAAAGGATTCCTCCTTCAAATTTGTTTGGAGCTGAACCATAACTGTCACCTTATTAGGGAAAGTTACTTCAATTTGTTTGCTAGTAACATATTTGTCTTGTTTTGGTTTGGATTCCATATTGAGGTCACCTAACACATCAATCCTAGGAAGGTTTCTAATTTCTGAAGGCACACTGGTTGACTCATTGACATAGTCTCTCATGTTTAGAGCTTTCTTTTCCTATTTTTTTTGTTTTCAGGATCTTCATTCCCATTTTGATTATCATTTTCTTGAATCGACTTCTGTTGATTCTCTTTGGTTTCACTGTTATCATTATAAGCATTATGATCCTTCTTGCTTGAGTTTGTACTAGAGGGAACCTGATTATTGGTAGCCCTAAATTGTTCCCCCTTTTCACAATTATTCGACTTCCTTTGATCACTCACAACCACATCAGGATTACTTTCCTGATTCAAATTTTGAAGAGCCAAAGTTATCTCTTTGTTGTGCTTCTTTCTCCTGTTTGTGTCATCAGATAGGTTGAGCATAGGCTTGAAATAACTTTAGCTTTCTTCTTAGGCAATTTCCTCTATTTGCTCTTCTTAATTTTATTGTCGGATCTCTCTTGATGTTGCTTGGAGACTTTTGATGGTGATTCTCGGATTTATTGACACTCTTTTGTTTCAATTACTTATGTGTAGTACTGTCTCTATCCTACCCATTATTAATAGCACTTCCATTTTCAGAAGCCTCGTGTTTGTTATCCGTATCAGTTTCTTTGTTTTCATCATTCTGATTTGCACCAGATTTTTGAGAATCCAATTCCCTGTTTTCATCATTCTAATTTGCACCAGTTTTTTGAGCATTTAATTCCCTGTTTTCAACAGCTTTTTTCCTTTCCAATGCTCTACAATTGATCATATTGTGTCTCAGTTTTCGACAGAATTTTCAGTATTTAAGGACTCCTTCGAATTCAATTTTTTGCACAAAACCTTTTTGAGGAGCATTGTCATATGTTTGTCCAACATAATTAAACAGAATTAGGTTGGTCCTCAAGCAAGTCAATTTCGACTCTGACTTTGGCCATGCTAGGCCTTGTTCTTCCTCTAGTGGCCAAATCCATTTCAAGGGGAGTACCAATTTCATCCACCATTTGTTTAACATAGTTCCATGTGTGCATATGAAAAGGTAAACCAAGAAGGAGAACCCATACCGGAACAATAGGCAGGTTCTCTTCCGGCTTGAAATTCGGTGACCATTTCAGGAGCCACACCTGCTGCCCTTCGATTTCAATTACCCTTTTAAACCAAATAAAATTAAAATCTTCTTCATTGGTGAAATCAAGGAAAACATTGTAATTATCGTAAACCCCAATCTTGACAGAGCCCTTAATCGAGATTAACTCCTTGAATTTTGACTTAATTTTGTCAATTTGGGGCCTTGGTTTGAGGAATCGCCCAACAATTGTGAGTTTGCACTCTCCTGCCATAACACCATAATAGTCTGTTGCTTTGAAGAACCGCCGGCATTCCGTTATGCATGGTATGAGTCGCTATGACAGAGTCTCTGCCATGGCGATTTGAAGGATTCAGAGTGTTCGAGGAGGAGATGACCTTGGTTGCATAGGACAGTTTTGTGCCAATTAGATCAGAAGGTTGGTTTGCCATGGAATTTGGTGTCGATTGACCTTCCAGAGGCGTCGGAGCGGCGCCGTCCGGCGGGTCCATCGATTGACGCGTGAAGGGAACGTTGGTTTAGAAAATAGCCGTTGAAGTTCTTTTTTAGAGAGAAGAGAGAAAGTTTTTCCAGTACAGATTATCACTCTAGTAAAGATTGGATAAATATTTTTCCCTCATATCTGATTTGGGACTTTTATTTTTTTTCCCTTGCAATGAGATTTTTAAATTTAAACTCAAGCTGGTTTTTTTGATACTTGTACACTAATATTCTTGCAAAAAGCATTCTTCTTTGTTATTAGGGAACTATACACTTGCTCTTACTGGATTTGAAACTGCATCCTGGCCTTAATTATATCTATATGATGATAAAAGAGTTGGTTAACAGTATATAAAATTATTTAAGTAGCGCACGTATGCAGAGTCAAACTCAGGGTATGCAAGCCAAAAGAATAAATGCAACTTCAGTATGTGGTGTTAAACTCAGTGTATGCAAGTGATGGACTGATAGAGGCGTGTGTTGTCGCCAGTATGTAGTCTTCATGGATGGATCAGATTGGTTATGCCACAAAACGTATTATTTTGTTTACTTTTTTTGATAAAACAGCTAGATGTAATGGAACTGAAAAGGTTTGATTTTTTTGAAGGCAAGTAAGTAATATACCATTGCTAAAACTTTAGCACTGTTACTAGACAGATCGAGGCAAATTAAATCTCTTCTTTTTTATTTTGTGATTTGCGCTTATCTCAACGTGTTTGGTTGGTGTTTCGTGTATCATTGTTTCCTGAAATTTTACGGTGAAGTGGAGAAGTTAACTAATATATAACTAACAAGGAGAAAACGAAGGCAACATTTGAGTTTAAGGGTATTGCAAGTGGGTTTTGAAGGAATTGAAGAAATAAAGGTGCAAAGACTGAAGTTTTGGAAGAGTGTTGGTCTTCTTCTGCAGAAGTGATAGGATCCGAGATAAAACAAAATAGTAGAATATGAAAACAACAATTACTGAAGAAAAACTAATAGATATGTTTGATTAAGATAATCAAAAGTAGTCTGAATAATGAAATTTAGAAGAAAATCTAGAACCCTAAGTGAACGTCTCAAGCAACAATCGTAAAACTATTTGATTGCCTCCCAAGAACGACAAATTAGACACCCTTGATATACAGAAAGGAAATGAAGATTACCCTCAAGAACCCGATTCTCGAAAACAGGTAATCCAAAGTTAAACTCGAACCAAGAAGTTCCAAATCTCTCTCAAGAGGTTTTGTAACAACTCGATCGGTCGTTTTGAGCTCTAGCGTGTCGTTCGGCGGTTTGAGGTCTCGAGTAGCTTCGCTTCAGGTATTATGACTTGTAGGGGTGGTTGGAATTGAATTTCGAAAAATTCGGAGTTGATTTGGAAACAAAATTCTAAATTCAGAAGCTTTAAGTTGGAAGAGTTGATCAGGGTTTGACTTTTGAGTAAATGACTTCAGAATCCGGATTTGAAGGTTCCAATAGGTTCGTATGATGATTTCGGATTTCAGCGTATGTTCGGGTTGAGTATCGGGTGATCCGGGGGCATTTCGGCGCTTAATATGGAAAGTTGGCATTTTGAAGGTTTTAGAATTTTCTATGTTTGGTTTGTAGTGGACTTTGGTGTTATCGATGTTCGTTTGGGATTCCGAGCCTCGGAATAGGTTTGCATCGTGACTTATGACTTGCACGTAAAATTTGGCGCCATTCCGGAATGTTTACGTATGATTCGGACGCGTTCGGTGAAGTTTTGCTTCCACCTTGAGCATATGAATTGAATCCCAAGTTTTGCTTCAAGTTTATGATTATGCTCTTGGGTGGCTTATATTCCTGTGAGCCAAAAATTAAATGATTCTTTATGCACTTTTTAGCTTCCAGCTGAGGGGTGTCATTTTGCCTAGACGACTTCGAAAATTTCATAACATAAGGCTCATCTACCTCTTTCGCTGACTCTTTTGTATGCTCCTAAGGATCCATTCCCATTTCACCATCAGAACACAAGGTAGAGAAGTGTTTGGAATGAAGTCCAGCACGCTCAAATATATGAACTTCAAGATTTTCGACACCCTCAACACAGATCACACTAGAGTCAACTAAATTTGTATCATCAATGTCCTTGGCTGATTCTAGTATCATATTTTCAACATTGGCATCCTCAAATTCTAGTTGGATAGATTGTTGGTGTTTTACTTTGACCTCCTCCATTAGCATCTCAATTTCTGCATAAACACTTACTCCTTTTGGCTACTATCCACAATATCGCTTGTTAAGCATTAAATATTTCTTCTAATTGACTCACTTGTGTCCCCAGGTTATGAATAATTTTTCCTTGCCTTTGGATAGTATCACATAGCCTTTGTATTTGCAGTTGTTTCTAATTTCTTTGTTCCATGAAATATTTTAACATATCTTTGATCTCCTTTAGGTCATCTTTCCTGGGTTCTTTGTTCCCGTTAACCTCACAAGAAAAAATAAAATCATCATAATAAGGGGTTAGGGAGAATAAGACATATGAGCACAACCATAAAAGTGACCATCTTACAACAACAATAACATACTCAGTAAAATCCCATTAGTGGGGTCTGGGGAGAGTAGAGTGTACGCGACCTTACCCCTACCCCGGAAGGATAGAGAGGCTGTTTTCTGGGAGACCCTCGGCAAAAGTGACCATCTTGACCACCACAAATATCACATATATTCCACACATAAGATTGAGTTGGTGCACATAATTCGCTCTCGAAAATATTTTGACAATTTTGCTGCAGGTAATTTCCTCCACAATAAGCGCAAGGAAGATCAATAGTAGAATTACCAACATCGAAACTCCCATAATTCCAAGATGCCATATTTCTCAAATCAACAAGTAAAACTAAAATAAAAAAATTAAATACTAAAAAAAATATTATAAAAGTTCAAATTTGAAACCTAGCAATATGTACAATTATAGCTACACCGTTAGTTCCCTGGCAACAACGCAAAAATTTGTTCACGCCAAACTCTAGTCCTAAAAAGGATAAGCGGGCGCTGCAAATATAATCTGGTCTAAAAATTCGGAGTCGAATCACAGAAAATTAAGGTTTAGCTACAACTGTTCACTATCACCAAGAAGACAAGTTCGAACAATTTCTAAGTTATAAATATGAAAATTCTTATGTCTAACTAATTAACTAACAAATTGAACTAGAAAATTAACAACTAATGATACTAAGAGTTGGAGACAAGATTAAGGAGGTCTAGAGTTATGATTTTTCCAATTTTCGGAATTCTTCTCGTTGTGCCTCATATAATTTCGCCGAATTATTTTCTACTGATCGTGAGCACTTTTAGGTGTGTTAATTCACTCCCGATCAACTATAATAATTTACTAGACATATTCTCCCGAACTACTCTAGCTAGCATAATCTTACCGCTCACTATGACCACGTCAAGGCTTTGTTATTCCTAAACCCACCTTTAAACCTGCTGTATTGATTCCTCATATATTTTATGAGTGACATTTCCCACAATTATCTAAATATGTACCCTTTCTGAAACAATACATAATAAATAGGCACAGTTAATTTATGGTCATTCAATCAACAAAAATAAGCACGTAGTTGAACAAGTAAAGAAATTCAAAAGCTAAATTATATTCAAACTTAACAAGAATTCATCCTCCAAAAGGTTCCATCAAAACCTTAGATTACAAATTAGTTATTCATAATAGTATGCAAAATTACAATACTAGAATTCATAACCAATAATGAAAATAGAGGAAGAAAGAGGGGAAAAAATGTGGAGTTGAATCCTTCTCCTTGCTCCAAGTGTGTTCTTGCCTCCAAAAGTGTTGCGTAACCCTAAAGTAGTGTTTCCTCCTCCAAAATTACGTTTTAGGATGTATTTATATGACCTAGGTAGGGTGGAGGATTAGGTTTTAGTTTTAATGATGAAAAACAATATAATTACTTTTGGTATAGGGACTCAAGGAAATCATCCAAGATCGAGTGCACAAAGGGAAATAACCAAAGCTGAAGGAAGGAGTCAATCAAAGTTTGAAACAACTAAAGATTCGGCAAGGAAATCAATCCAAGATTGATTGAAGCGGAAAAGAAGTATCGAAGATCTTGCAAGATGATCAATCAAGTTGCTATTACTGGAAGGACAAAAAATTAAGGAGAAAATCCGGCGCTATCAAGACCTATAGAAGGAAAGCTATTAAAGTCCTCTCATCAAGGAAGAGCAACGGAAAATAACCTTATTCTTGAAAAGAATCAATTTCTTTCCAAGGATCAAATCTCTTGGGTTGGCAAATTTCTTCAACAACGGCCTCCTACAAAGTATTTATACACATATGCAAGCCTTAGAGAATTATACTTTGATCAAACCAAATACTCTCTCTTTGTTCTACTGCAAAAAAAATATTGTAGCTCTACTAGATCTGCTGTGTAATAAGTTAGGGAAGAAAAAGAGAAAAATACTGGTGAGGCATTGTATCAAGAAAAGACGAGTGACATAGAAACTGAGCTACTGGTGTAAACCACACCATTCACTTTGTACTCGAGAAACTCATTCACCGAAAGAGAACTCCCTTGCAACCCAAGGGTACTGGACTAGGATTCACACTAAATCCGAAGCAGTATAAAAATTCCAGTGTCTTTAATTCCTGCACTTTATTTCTGCATATTAAATTATGCACTTCTTATTATCTCGTTATTACATCTAGTCAACTAATTAAAAAACTAGTCAACTTATATCTATTAAATATAAAAATAAATAATTCACCCTCCCTCTTGTATTTTCATGGAGGGCCGTCCAAGGCAATCCAAAATTGAATAGGAGAACTGGAGGGCGTGTCTGCTGTCTCGCAACGCGCGACCATAGACGCTGACTTAACTTTTATAAATTTTCAGTTCGCGAAACGATCCGTGCCTTCGCTTCGCTTCGCTATTTTGTGCCTTTATTTTTCTCCTTTTTCGCGTTCGTTTTAATGCCACGCATGAAATTGGACGAGCTCCCAATTCTTTCTATCTCTTCTTTTTGTGTCGAATTTTCATCTTTTGATCATTTATCATCCAAACTTGTTCCTGCACATAAGAAACACATAATGAGCATATTTCACTTCAAAAACTACGTAAACTCCCGCGACTCACACAAGAATTAATATAAAAATATACTAAAAAATATACACTTTTCATCGTTCATTAATTCGGTAACAAAATTCTCTGTACTTTCTGATTATAGAGCTTTTGGTAAGTTAATGACCTATTCTTGCAGGGACAAAGAGTGCAAAAATGTGTGGAAAACCTTGATGTGCTAAAAGTAGCCAATGCAAAAATAAAGCCAGTTATAGTCACCACAAAGTGGGAAACTTTTGATCCACCTCCTGCCACCACAAATTGGGAATTATTTGATTGATTTCTTATAAAAATCTCTTCACCTTTTTATGTTTTAATTTTCCATTTTTTTACTCTGTATTTTACTAAGGAGATTAATAATTGTTCAACTCGAGCTTGTAGCTTCTCTTCTATTGATTCACTTAATAATGTTTCTGCAGCATTTGTAAATGAGATATGTCCAAATTCAACACATAATGACCCTGTCAAAATCCCAATCCTAGCTCACAGGTGAGAAGTCTAGCTAAATCGCGAGAATAAAATGAAATAGGTTCACAGGTTGCTTGTCTAAACATTCAGCGTATTGAATAACCCCAATCCTTTATATCCCGTTGGAACTAACATAAGTAATATGATGTAATGACCCGGTCCGTTACATAGAACTTGCATTATAATTGTTGTTATTGATTTGTCATAGGTTGGTTATTCTGTTATTGATCTGTTAGAGTAGATAGGCTTGAAATCGAATGATTGTAGTGAGAGTTCAGTCATTTAGCCTTTAAAAATAGCCTTATAATGAAAAAAGTCTACTGAGAATTGACTTATTGGGAAACGACCTCGGAATGCGGATTTTATGACTCGGATAGCTTCTTTAGGTGATTTGGGACTTAGGAGTGTGTTCGGAATATTTTTGTGATGTCCGGTGTAGAATTAGACTTGAATTGGCGAAAGTTAATTTTTGGCGATTTCCGGTTGGCAGTGGAAAATAGGCTATCGGGGTCGGAATGGAATTCCAACAGTTGGAACAGGTTCGTAATGTCATTTTGGATATGTCTGCAAAATCTCAGGTCAATCGGAGTTGTTTTGGGTAGTTTCAGCATCGTTGGTGGAAGTTAGAAAATTCAAAGTTCATAGGCTACAATTCGATATGTTTTTGGGGTTTTGATGTTGTGTTTGATGTTTTGAAGGCTCGACTAATTTTGAATGATCATATATGATGCGTTGGTATGTTTGGTTGGGGTCCCGAGGGGCTCGGGATGATTTCGGGTGGTTAACGGGGAGTTTGGAATGGTTTTGATATTGCTGATGATGTTGTTACTGGTGTTTTCGCACCTGCGGATGGGGAGCCACATGTGCGGTTCCGCAGGAGCGGACATGGCACCGCAGGTGCAGAAGTTTGGCTAAGTGAGAAGAGTCCGCAGGTGCGAGTTAATTGCCGCACCTACGAGGCCGCAGGTGCGGGAGGTCGATCGCAGGTGCGAAAGTTGAGGTCCTTGGGATTTTTCGCAGGTGCGCACCTGGGATTCGCAGGTGCGCACCTGGGATTCACAGGTGCGGTTCCGCAGGTGCGAGTAAGTGGTCGTAGGTGTGGAACCACTGGGCAGAAAGTATAAAAGCGTGCCTTCGCGAATTTTAGCCATCTTTCTCAATATTTCATCCGGGTTTGAAGCTTTTGAAGGGTTTTGAAGAGGTGATTCGATAGTTCTTCATTGAGGTAAGGTTTTTGGACTCTAAACTCGCTTATATGTGATTAAAGGTCGGATTTATGGTGAAAAATTAGGGAAAAATCAGTGCAAATTGGGTAATTAGGGCTTGGGATTAAGAGGCTTTAAAATGGGGATTTGAGGGGTCATTTGGACTCCGAATTCAGTGTTCTTGGTATGTATAGACTCGTGGGAGGACGAGGTTTCTTGTGATGTAAATTTTATTGAGTTCCGAGATGTGGGCCTGGGGGTCGGGTTTGACCAATTTCGGGATTTTTGAGTATTTTTTATGCATTTCGATTGGGATTAGTTCCTTAGCATATTATAATGATATACATCTGATTGTTGGTAGATT